>JAOWBC010000002.1:1701385-1724934 GCA_028566105.1 Hypoplectrus providencianus
GCAGCTCATCAGCTCTTGTCCAATCAGCTGTTTGAACCCTGGGATCTGTTGATTTAATGATTTGTGCCTGGTGTGCTTCTGCTTGGTAGGAACGAAAGCCTGCAGCCACAGCGGCCCTTGAGGAATGGTTTGCCCACCTCTGGTCTATTAGCATTAAAGTCTTTGTGAAACAATCCTACTTGTCGCCTAGAATGTCTGTTTATTGTTTGGTTGCATCAAAGACACTCTAATGAGTTGGTTGTCCATTTGTCCCACTACGAACATTGTATTATTGTCTGTTTTTTGCTGGCCAGAACAGCAACCCAACTGATATTTTGGTTGATGTAAAACAGATGAATTTAACTGGTAAACAGTCATTTGCTACACGCACTAGCTTCCAGGCTCCACCGACTTGTCCAAAACATGGTCAAACTTGAGGCTTCAGCACAATGGAACTATACAGACAACTGCATACAGATTTGGAGCCCTGATTGTTCTTATGAATGATGCTCAAAGGCATATGAAGCCAAAGCCAAAAATGGCAGTCCACAAACTAATGACATTGTCTTTCATAGCCTATTGTTTCAACTTCCTTTTTCAAGGAGGAAAAATTTTTTTAGCCATCAGACACCGATGTTTTAATAACCTAAACAACCATAACTACCACTGCCGCTCGACAAAACAGACATTAAAATAGATCTGTAAAGGATGATAACTGAAAACCACTCAGCATGAAGCATGTTTCATCACAGAGACAGCTAGCAGAACAGTCATCTGCAACGTCTGTACAAGCAGGAAACCAACAACGCTTTGTGATGAATAATAACAATCCGTGCTTCCATATGCAGTGTTTATTGTCTGAGAACAGGATGTGTGACTGCGGCACTGTGTTTCAAAGAACAAAACAGAAACATGACTTTATCTTTCTATCAGAGGGTCAAGATGGTGAAGTCCAGTTTCAGCATACTTATCAGTATGTGTTGGTGTACTGCATGGTGACAAGCACACCTGTGTGTTCATTTATGTGGAGCATGTGAATTGTCAGTGTTGAAGTTGTTGCAGAGTTTTGTCACAGTATAAGTGTTTCGATTTCATTTTTTCGCAAAATAAATAAATAATAAATCGATATTCCCGAAGTTTGGATAAAGTACAATTGTGCCTTGCCTTTCTTTCCATAATGACTAGAACTATGCAAAAACAAAATCTGTATAATGTGGAAGAAAGAAGGAGGACTGAAACCGCAGGTAACCATGGATATCCCAAATATTTTAAGGGCAGTAACTGTTACTGTGACCTTTGTTGCTGATGTTGTCAACAGACGAAGGCAGAGGGCGTTAAAGTATGAACCCCAGAGTCTGGATGTGTGGCAGCGACCACGTAGTAGCGACTTCTAGGAGAGGATTGTGATTCATGTCTATTGAAGGAGCTGCATCCATTATTCATGTCTGGTGACATGTTTTTGCAAAAGAGCTGTTTTCAATGCACTTTTGCAATAAATTTCATCACGAAAACCTCTGAAATTTTGGTCTTACTGTTACCATTTATTATTATGATGTTTAGGTTTTGCATAATTTTAGGTGTAATGGTAACCTGTATAATGACTTCACATTCTAATGGCTCGGATCAGAAAAGAAGCACATGAAAGGAACACTGTAAAGTGTTACTTTCAGTTTTTCCTATAACACAAACACAAACACACACACACACACACACACACACACACACACACACACACACTCATGTAGCTGATGAAATATGAAATCAACTTACTGAATAAACAATGGATTGCTAACACAACCTGTATTCCTCCTTGGAAGAATTAAATAATTGAATTTAACTTCTAAATCAAAAGTTTCTTATGTTCCTAAGTTCTGGCCTTACCGAGGCCCAGTCGACTGGGGCTGGTCTCACGGCTGCAGCCCTGGCTGCGAGGGATCCTGCTGCGCTTGTCTGCTGGTGTGGTGGAGGCAGACACCGTGGCTCGAGGGATCCGGCCGTAGCTGCTCAGCAGCTTGCCTGGAGAGCTGGAGCGACTGCCGGCTGTCAGGACGGAGAGGAACAAGAAAGGCAGAAACATGTGATCTTGTTAGACAGGGTTCAGAGTCGCTGAGACACTGGTTGGGATTAGCCAACAGGAGTGGTACATCCTAATAACATGCTGGACCAAACACCTCTTTGATAACAGACTGAGTGCTGTGGACAGTGCAGCAACATAATAGCAGTCTATCATATTATACTTTCTTCTTCATGTTTTTATCTCAGTCTACAGCGTAAACCATTGTCATGTTTTGCTTGCTTACACACAATGTACCTTGTCTTTAGAGAGCATGGAGAAATTAAAAATCACCTGCAAGGAAACATGAATGCTTTTTATGATGCAATCAAACCAAATATTTTTTTTTACCTAGCTTTACTTGTATGAGTTTACAGCAAGATTAAAGCACAGTACAATTCTCAATTCATGCTTCTGTCCGGTCTGTCTGAAGGATGATAAAAGGTTGGATCATTCAGCGCTTTGCTTTGCAGGAGAATAACAACACTGATGTCCTCTTGTGACAAATTTCTTGTTCACGTGACTAGAACAAATGCGTTAAGTAACAAATATTGAAAAGGGTAACTTCTTTCCCCTTTATTTTACACAAAATTGAAATATAATCCTGACAGAACATTTTTCAGCTGTTCTTAACTACTTAAATCAGTCTCAGAAATTGTAACCCCCGAACTGTTTTTTCATGTGCCTCTCATGTTACAGTGTGAATGAATCTTAAAGTATTTAATGGGAACACAGAAGTTGGGCGCAAACGTCAGAGGAAAATAAGAATCAGAATCTGAAAAAACAAATCAAGACATTAAAGCCTACACACACATAGGGTGACAGGGGTTGGACCCACATTCTAACTAACTGTGTTGTGGGAGAACATTTACAGTGGCACCAGTCACAAGTGTAAACATACAACACTCAACTGTGGAAACAAAGACTACAAGACAAAAAATGACTGACGACGCCAACGGCTCCTTTAAACTGTAGTCATAAAACATGAATGTGATGAGTGGATCATGCTGCGACTGTATGTGACAAAACAAATGTAACAAGCAAAAAGAACGCAGGCAAAGCTCTGTGAGCTAGAGGGACGGTGCTTTGGGATGAGCCGTCTGGCTTGTGATTGGATGAAGCTGAGGCCTTACCATTGATGGGATTGGCTGATCTGGATCCTGGATGATGGAAGCAATAGGCAGGACAGGGCGGAGAACGATCAAAATGAGACAGAAGGGGTTATGTTTATTACATTTCCCCAGCATGCACTGGGCACAGACAGCTGTGAATATGTTAGCTGTATTGACAGATCTAGAGAATATATAGATAGCAACATACACATACTGTGCATGCATGTAGGCACACCTGCACAAATATGCAAGATTTGTGAGTGATTGGAAGTGTTTTCCGGATGCTGCTAGCATGAGAAACATCACACACAAAGAGATACAAGGAGCAGCAAAACGTTTCGTATGATCCCAAAGCAAATGCCAAGAAAGATCATACTGGAACATGACACAGATTGGTTTGCAGTACACACACATAGCTGTGTAATGCTGAATATGCAGAATGTATTGAAAAGATTCTGATTTTTAATTCAACTTCACCATTCGATAGCCTGTGTGGGGTGTATGTACATACGCTGGGACTGGGAGACAACTTTGGCTCTGCTGCGCCCCCTACTGTCCACCACTGAGGTACTGGCTCCGCCCACGCTGCCAGAGCTTTGTCTTCTTGTACGAACACGACCTGGAGGACAAGGGGGAGGAAGAAGGAGGAGGGAAGAGAGGTAGTGGGAGTTTTAATCCTTTGAATCATTTTAATGTTCACCCCAACCCTGGACAAAGATGCTGGAGAAGAAGAGGTCTGGGGGGACAGAATGATGACCTGGGTGAAGGGATAGAGACCCCCTGAAAACACACAGACAAACTTGGGTCAATTAGTTTGCCAACAATCCTCAACAAACCATCTTGACTCCTCAAGAGTCAAGATGGTTGAGGTTTACCTCAGAAGCACATTTATTAAAGCACATTTAGTGCTGGACCAGAAATGGAAGAAATGCAGCCACAGAAAAACTATGTCTGTAAGGAATACATTTTTTAGTGTGCCTTAAAGTGAGAAACAAACGATGAGAAATCTTGGCAAACTGTTTCAAGGCAAGTCTGGAGAAAGACAGACAAACATTGAATTTCTATTTCCACTGCCTCTGTGCTATGCTTAAAAAGCCTGTAAAACATAAGTACTACTCTGACATTTGTTCTTATTACATATATTAAAAAAATGTTTTATTTTAAACAAGTATTGCTAGAATACGAACCAAGTTGCAGAGAGACTGATTTCTTAATGTGTGGCCTAAATGAGGCATGTTAAAGTATTGCTACAGTAAACATGCAGTGGGTCTGCTGTTTGTCATTTATCAACTAACTTCACCATTGTAATCATCATGTGTATTGGTTAAGAAAAAATAAAATACGTCTTCTGAAAATTTGTGTGTCAGCAGCGCTTTCGCCATAAAAACAGGTCATTTGTTGCAAGAGGCACTGGATTTTAGTTTAACATACCAGATGTTTAAAAAAAGCTGAATTCTTAGACATTGTATTTTGTACTAGAGGTTTGTTTTGCACATGGAGAACAGAATGCTTTACAATGGTTCGACCACACTGATAAATACTAGAGCAATAAGAGACAAAGATCCCTCTGAAAACACGAAATAAGAATAAAAGTGCTAAGTAGTCATGTCCAACTTGAGCTTCATGAAGTGTTACTTGCATTGGTTCATCCCACTAGATGCCACACTATGTTCAAGGAGAAGGACCCAAAGAATGACAATGCACTGTGCTTTCATACCATTGTTAATCTGAGAGCAACATCGAGTGACCTCTGAAAATCAAGAAAATACTTCATGAATCGTATCAAGCCTTCACTTGAAAATAGGTAAATGAATAGGTAATAGAAACTGGAAAAAGGAATAGTTTCAATGTTTTGTGCATAATAATGCTTTTCATAAAATAGAAATAACAGGCACACAATAGAAACAGAAGGTAAGTGGTAAGGGTAAGGAAGACTGGAATTGAATGAGGGAATAGTGTTATACTGTATATAGTCTAAAAATCACAGTTATATCCTACAGTTTATTAATGGCAAACGGTCACAAACGCTGTTTTTGGTTCAGAATCCAAGTTCCAACAGTAATCTCCCCTGTCATATAACACTGGGTGAACATCGACTAAATGGAAGTTTAAATCCTTTTGTTAATGTTTAGGGGATTATAACTATTTAAAATGTTAATGATAAATTTGCTGTCTGAATTATACTGTTTGTATCTCTGTCTGAATAGCAAATGTTGAAGGAAAGAAGAAAAACATCAGTATGACAGGGGATTACAAACTTGTGAACAGCAGTCTAGTTCACACATGCTGGCCAAAAATAACCATTTCTTGCTGTTTTCACTTCAAAAGCACCATTTTAAAATCTGATGTTTGATTAGCCAGTCCATTGGAGGATTTTATGATAAGACAGGGGCAAAAGCCATCTCACCTTGAACATCTATTGTGACCTGTTACATAACGTGTCAATAACTGGACCTGTAATTCTGACTGCGATAACTCAAGTTACATAACAAGCCAAAGATAAAGTCTCCTTAAGGTGGATTCTTTACTCAGGTTAATTTGAATTATAGGGTTTTTCTTTCAAGTACAAGTTGTGGACAAGACAAAATATCCAGGCCCAGACATCGAAAATGTAAACCAGAACCTTTCCGATGTGAAAATATTATCCCACTGCCTATAGATGCTGCATTCATATGTAAAGATCTGTTAATCAAAATACTCCTGAAATATTCGCGACTAAAAGAGAAGACACAGCATATATTAAGACACCAATGATATCACAAAACAGATGGTATGTTTCTAAATGACATGCCACATAATGTACACAGCAGAACATTCCAAGACTTAGACGAGACTTGGCAACCCTGATCACATCAATTTCTGTGAAATAGGAAAAAAATGAAATAAATAACAAACAAGTTTCCTATCAACAAGCCTACAGTGTGATCCTGGGCTGGATCGCTGTGTAAGTAACAAGTGATGGACACAGTTGTTAGGGTTACGGTAGGAGAAAATCCATGCACACAGTCCATGCAGTTTCACATAACTGAAGACCACTTGGGGGGGGATAAAGAGAGGAAAAGAGGGCACAGATGGATGTACACTTGTCTGACAACTGACAAAAAGACACATTCAATCATCTTTGCTTTCATGTGTTCTGTGCAGGACGCACAACCACGCACTCACACAGACACAAGTCTTACCATCGCTTTTACCAGGAGTGCCATCTTTGGGCATTTAAGAAATGCGGTGCAGCAGCGAGTGGGAGGAAAGGTATAGAGGAAGACATTAGTAGCAATAGAAGCAGGAACAGGAGTGAGTGGGTGAGCAAGGGGCCTTATCATCATTAGTAAGGGCCATTACGCAGCTATGGGGGCTCATTGGAGAAGAACAAGAGAGGGAGAAACGTTTCTGCACTGTACATATCAAATGTCATGGCTGGTGGCTCACCCATCAGCTTAAAATGTTGTGAAAACATCCTTAAAAAGTGTCTGGGGTTTTCATCACACTAGGAGGCAACTCAGCAGATTTGTCATATGTAGCGTTTAGGATTTAAGCAGTTCCTGCTGACAGAACAGTCTAATGACAGCCTCTCTAGTCATTAATTTCCCCTGACAGGCCCATAGAAGCTGGTGACTACAGGAGAAAATGTTTTAATACTTCACAATGATGGGATGCTTCAGTGGAAAAAAACAACAAAAAAACTCTGTTACTAAGTTTGCCCAAACACTGAAGGTGATGGCTAATTCCTGTCAAAACTCTTCAGATGCAAAAGAGCTTATTTAATATCATAGCTGTTTAGCCGAGCCTTTCATGTTCTGCTTTTCATGTTAAAGAGAGGTGACTGAGGGATTACCTAACGAGGCGTAGGACCCTGGGGGAAGGGCGGCTGCAGAGCTGAACGGTGAGGAGGCAGGAACAGTGGACAGACGGGACTTGGCACTGGAGGCAGCGTTTACATCAATGTCGCTACGGGAACGCTGCAGAGAACCCGGCGTAGAGGACACCCTAGTGCTCACCAGCTTACCTACAACAGCAAAGCAATGAGAAGTATAAAGTCAGTGGACAACTATTTTCTTTGACAGGGTAGAGTATACTGTACACGGGGAAAAAAAAACCCATCACATTAAAATAACATCTGCGGTGAGCTTTTAAACTAACTGACTGAAATGATTATGCTAAGCTGATATTATCTACCTACAGTGATTCCTTAGGGATATCAATATCTGCTTATTGACTAATATGCATAAATAAATAACCTGTTTTCCAGAGCATATAAATATTACTTTTTCTTTATCTAAATGGTCAGGGATTAAATGATTTTGAGCATACGGTACTGATGTTTATTTATATTAAATCGCTGTTTATTTACAGCAATTTATTTTATATTGCATTTATTATCCATAATCATAGTTCTCAAATTGGTTCCTATAATGGTAATACAGTTAAATATTCTTTGAAAAAATAATTTTCCTTACAGTAACTCTTCAGATATTCATATCATTGCAAAACCAGTGTATTATCCATATTGAAAGATATATTTTTAATTCCAGCTTAAAAATTCCCAATATTAGCTGCCAAAATAAATGACTTTTTCCCCACCAAAATTGATCAGTATTAGAAATGGTATTATATATTACTTATCTGTCAGGCTCTAGAATTAATTAGCAAGAAAAATACATGAAAATGGCATGTATGGCTGAGGAAATAAAAACAACTTTGGTCATATCAAAAGCAAAACAGAGTCGGCGCAGACAAACAAAAACATTTTAATGCACATTATAACACTGTTAGTCTACTCAGCCATCTAAAATCCTGCTCCCCGGTTTCAGAAAATGTGCTGCCCCCTGCTGCTATACATGGTGTGTTCACAGGTGTGTAAAATGATGGGTTAAATGCAGAGGTTGAATTTCACCCATTGTGGGACGAATAAGGGAAACATAATCTTAAATATTACAACGAATATTGCATGGGTAGCTTCTGAAGGTCATTTACTTTAATTATTTTCTTTTGATTTCATATCTGGTCCTTTTATTGCTGTGATGTCCCAGTAAGGTTCTTCTCTGCTCCATACAAATTTCACGACACTATCACTGAACTTTATACAGCATACTTGTCACTTCAGAGGAAAACCACACATCAAGAGATAGAAAGTGAACAAAGGAAGGGGCTTACTCCTCGTTATGCTCCCTCCAATGACACTCTTCACAGACAATGGTCGGCTGAAAAACAGACATGCAAGACATGTTTTAGTTTCTATATGCATCACATTCCAATCCAGTTAACATCTGACACTAGACAGTGAGATATCTAAGAGTATTAACAACTAATAGGAAAACATTTATGAAAAAATCTTTGGACTTATTGTATTGTAGAACACATTAAATTAAAAAAAGAACGAGCAACACACACACTCTCTCTCTCTCTGATAAGCACAACAGCTGCAGCCTTGATGCATTGAGTATGAGGTCATTAGTCAACTCACTCCATAGGGAACCTATAAACTGGGTTAATGAAGGCAATTGATATAAGAACGTGTATGCATGTGGCTATGTCAGAGACTGCTCAACCATCTTCTACCCATCTGATAATAATAACCAATGTTTATATAGCCATAGTTACAGAAAAATGTCGAAATGCTTTCCATCAATAAATTACAGCCAATAGTGCCAAAAGGCTTGCAGAATATATGAAAAGGTGGATGGTTGGAGAACAAGAGCAGAGCGGATTGGAAGGAGGTTTAATGTTAGAATCAAATAAAGTAGGTGAGTAAAGATGTAAACATGAGATGATGAAGGCAATCACTGGGTCCTTACTTTAGACTTTCCTGGGAAGATGATGACGAGCGGTCAGACTGGGGGAGAGACACGATGCTGTCGGAGCTCTTCAGGTGAGATTGGAGGGCTTTCTGATAGGTGGACTCCAACGCCTGAAACAGATGCTCTGCCTCCCGACTATAGTGACCATGGAAACCCCAATAGCACCTACAAGTGACAATAAAAAAAAAATCAGAGGAAGACAACATTTTTTTTTTCACTTTCAACGGGTTAAAAGTGTTGAATTCCTAACCATAGAACAAACACACAACAGGATTAAGAATAACTTTGGGAAGCACTTACTTCCTTGCAATGGATCTGGCCTCAGAGTCAGCATCATGAATCCCTTTCTTGATGGTCTCAGTCAGAACTGCCACATGTCTGGGGTAGTAAGGGAACATGGTGAAGACCACGTGGAATAAAAATACAGGCCAACAATTCCTGCAACTTAAGACCTCAAATGAACCAATAAAGTCTTGAAATGTAGCTGTCTTTTTTCCCTTCCTTTTCTTTCTCTTCCAGGTTTATTCCTCTGGGGGTCCACAGGCAGTGTGGCCACCGACAGGGTTTATCCAATGCCTTTTAAAGTCTGCCATGGTTGTCTTGGTTACAGTGATGGAAAGTCGCCTTATCGCTGGGAGTCTTGATGATGACGGATCTCTCAAGACTTATCATTTTAATGGGCCTCATCAGTGGTGCATCCAACCAACACGTAGCCAACTTGAATGTTAGCAAACTCAAATGCCATCATATGAGAGGTGGAGGAGGGAGAAGAAGCATTTACCTCCAGTACACATAAACACCTATAAAGTGCAGCCTCTCTAACACACATCGAGTATGTTACACCAATTTATCCATGTGACACGCAGTTCACGCACGCTCGCCAACTACTTTGGGGGTTTTGGAGGAGCTAGCGCAGCACTTTTTTTTTTTTTTTCTGCTCAAAAGAAAATGCTTACCTTTCCAGTGTATTAGTGTGCCACTCCTGTAGCATGAGGTCAAGAAACTCATAACAGCGTCTGGAAAGGGGAGAAAGCCAAACCATGACATTGCATCCTTATTAAAGCGAGAAAAAAAAATCTGTAAAGAGTGACTGATTAGTCTGCAAACGAAAGAAACAGGATGAAAAACGTGAGGAAATATTGATATTTTACTTACAACCCAGCTTTGGAAAATTTGTGAAACTTTAAATCAAATGTATTTTTGCAGAAACAATGCTGATCAGTCTGAATAAATATATATGTATGTCTTATTATTATAAAATAATCATATTTTACCATTTGAGTCAAATTCACAACTTTTTGGAAATCAAAGTAGTAAGTAAAATAAGCAATGAAAAAGTACTTTGTTACAAGTAAGAGTAATAATGGTGCGGAAATAAAGTTTGGTGATTGATCCAAATGGTATTGGGCATCTAAATACATGGTAGCTATACTTGAACCACAGAAATAAAAACAAAATGTAATTTAAAATTCAGTGTCTAATAAATGTTAACCAGTTTAAATAATAAATCTACTGTCTTTGTCCATTTGTCAAATTGATATGTCAAAAAGTAATCGCAAATTATCGCTTTCTGTTTAATTTGAGTGTAAGACAATATCCCTTCATTTTTGGAATTGGGGGTGTAAATAAAATTCAGTTTGAACAGATCACCTATTATCATGTGGTAGTAATAATAAGGTCCTCTTACCGTCTGACTGCTACTGATTTGGAGGTGCAGTTACTGGTGATAATGGGGATGAGTCGTGGGTAGTGTGTCCGCTGGAAGACAAAGTCCAAAGTAATTTTTCACTATTTCTTTTTTACATTTATCCCATAATTTCCAGACACTTGTAGTCTGGTTGTAATTTGTGCATGACAGGACTACAGGAATACAATTTATGATCTCAGAAAAGACTTTGTCAGTTCATGTGTCATTATTGGTTGTTCTGGTCAGAATCACTTGGAGCGATTTTCCCATGCTATGGTTTCTTTTCACAAAAAAGTCCAAATCAAATCAGATGTGTATCTGATGGCAGCAAGAAAGTTGGTAATGTAATAGATTCTAGACCATTGCATATTTCTTTAAGAGAAACACTGCTCTGTAATTCTTCAGCTCCAACTAATACCACTATACCGGCAGCAGCAGTTTACAAGCACTGCCACATCCCAGAATTCAACTTCACTGAACCTGTCTTTAACTGGGCCTGGAAACAAACCAGGTTCTGATTTTAACAGACTAAAAGAGCAGGAGAGAAAAAAAACCTTAGACTGTCATGGATGAACGGAAACCTGAGTGACTTACCCTGAGGATGAGGCGGATGCAGGCCACTCCTGACGTGGCCATGACTTTGGCACTGTTGGGAACAAGGTTCAGCAGTGTGGGCATGAGGCTCTCAGCTCCGTGGTCAAACTTGTTCCCCAGTATAGACGACAAATGTCTGATGAAAGGAAACATTGATGAAGAAAAAGTGTAGACTACATCAGATGATCCACTCATAGTGATGTGGCATTGGTCTTACTTGCATTTTTATGAGAGACAGATATTAAAAGAGGAATATCAGTAAATACATACAGGCTAAAGAAAAAAAATTGTTCAGCTGGGAAATATTTGTACTCAATTGAAAGGCAACTATGCTGGTGACATTACTAAGGATGATAGGAAGTATGAAGGGCCCATCTATTTATCAACCTGCTGCTCTTTCAGTAAGTCTCTGCTCTGTTCCACCTCATCAGGGTCATATTAAACTTTGGATGACGGATGCTTCTGGGTGAACAGCATGCTGCTCGTTTCATACCCGAGCAGGGCTCATGTTCATTAGCTTAAGTATGTGGAAAGAAAACATTTCAGCATTTTCCTGGTATAGCCTCATCAGTTAGAGTTAATATCACTGCTGCCAGTCAAAGCTTAGATGACTTCCCTGGCAAGGCAACTGATCCATAAAGGAAAACTCAATTGAAAACTCTCCATGGTATCAGGGTTTTAGTTTGTCACTGTATTAACAGAGGTATTGGGGTCCTGTGATTTCGACTTTTTTTGTTTGTTTGTTTTTTTCAGTCAAAGCTGACAAACACACACACACAATAAATAGTTAGGTCCATGCTCTGACTTTTAATTTTTTTTTTATTTTAATTTTCATTCTCAAACCTTTAGTAATCTAACACAACGATGATCTGATTTTTTTTTTCTATATGAAATGTATAATTACGTCATTTGTGAGTAATTAAGTAGTTCTAACAGCGTTAACCTTAACAAAGGTTACCACATGAAACAAAAAATGGTATTTTCTCCTGTATCCAAGAGACATTTAGAAATCCAGACCGGGCAGACCCTCCTCACAAACCTAGGATCTTACCCCAGTGTGATGCAGGCCTCGCGAACCACCTGTGAGCGCAGGTCTTTAGCTGAAAGCTTGAGGGGGGCCTCCAGGAGACGCAGCTGCTGAGGGAAACTCTCGTACTCAGTGGCCCCAGCCAGCATGAGAGAACGGACCTTTTTCAGCTGGACAGGAAAAAAAAGAAAGATAATGAAGCATATCATGAGTATTTCTGCCCTGGGAGCAAGAACTTGCAACAGTGTGTGCGTGTGTATTAGTTTTGTGAATCTTACCGCTACCACTCGGTGCTCCCAGTCATGTTTTTCATCAGACAGAACCTCTCTGATCTTGGTCAGCTGGTCCTCCAGCTCTCTGTTAGAGTAGATCTAGAGAGGATAGATAAGCAGTGAAGGTGATGTCATCATGAGCATTAGATTCTGCATATACTTTCAAGGTTGAGATGAATGACAGGTCAGCTGGCTGAAGTCCACACCACTGTGCAAGTGCAACTGTTCCAAGTTTTTTTTGCTCATTTTCTTGATATTTGCTGTCTATGTATGAGTAACAGAGCACCACAGCTAAGCAATGTACTGCTGTGGACAGGTTAATGATAAGCTGTTATCTTTGCTTGCTTCAGTCCCACCAGACAGCAGACCAGCACCTCCCATGTTTTTTGAGGTAAAAATACTGTTATTCTCAAAGGAGCCTGGTGGTTTGCAGAATGTAGATATTGGCTTCAGCTCCACAGAACTAAACTTAAAGATGGCTGTCTGATGCCAAGTTACAGTGGTGAGAATATTCTAAATATAACCTGGCCTTAAGCTGACACTGTTTAATTAAGGTGGCTAAAGATTCGGTTATACTCCCAGTCATCTGTAGAAACTGGAAGCTGTGGACACCAAGAACTCGCACTATATAAGTAATTTGAAATCTATATCATTACATGTTTTCTAAAAAAAAAAAAAAAAAGATCTCAAATGTCCTTTTTTATTTACTCCATTAGTTTACTCAAATTAAGTACTGTATTCTAAATACTTGATTAAATTTGCAATACTTCAATAGTATCGTGCACAGCTCATTGTTTCTATTCGACATTTCCAAAAATAAATAATTCTGACAATCATCCTGAACTCATAGCTGCTCGTCACCTCTTCTACTGTCATGTGACAGGTGAGCTGAACACTGCAGATTATTTCCCTTCTTGAACTATGTTTAAGTGACACACTCTCACTATGGATAAGAACCTCAAACAACCACAGTATCCCATGTCTGTGTCAACCCCCTCTTGTGCTGATTTTAAACTACTGACCAGAGCTAAACAATACCTAGCCCACTGTACCTGGACTGAGGGCACATCTTCAAAGGCTTTAATGAAATCCTCTTCGTCAACAGCGCCGGCACCTGCCTCTTTACCTTTGGAGAAAGACAACAACATCATTTAAACGTTACTGAATAAGCAATGAAAGTGATTCTGTGATACTCCGCAGTACACATAGAGTCTATTTCTAAAGATCCTGTCTGATATTAAAAACTGGATTTGGTTAAATTTTCTTCAGCTCAGCACTAATGAAACAGATATCCTTGTTATTGGGCACCAGGGCCACATATAAAAAACAAATACTGCCATCTACTGGTAACATGTAACAACATATCAAACCTGTACAAGAAATGTTGGTGGCATGTTTGACAGTAATTCCTTTTTAGGCTTTTCCAATTGCTTTTTAATCACCTCAGAAAAATTGTTAAAAAAAAATCTATTTTTGAAAAATTCTGAGATGCAGAAACTGTTATGGGATAACCTTCCTCAGTAAACAATATGTTGTATCATACAATATTATTGTAACATATAGTTTATTACTGGACTGTTATTCACAATAGGGAACATCACCGTTGTACTAGTGTCACAATTACTACTACTAACGATGAAAGTACAGCAGTGTATAGAATGTATGTTGACTGAAGGCCTCCCTTACCTGAGGCCTTAGCGGTGGTGGCTGAGCTGGGTCTCCTGACAGAGCTCACCACAGTCCTCCTGCCACTGGGGGGTGCTTTGGAGGATGAAGAGGAGGAGGACCGGCCTCCATCCACAGAGTCTTCATCCTCAAAGTTCTTATCTGCAATGACAGAGGCAAAAAAGGCGAATGTATGATGTCATCACTGAGTAAAACGTGCTATTCCCTTGTTGGCTCGATGACTGTGTGAGAGAAATTTCTCGTAAGGATCAATAAATAATTATTCCCTCATTATTCACAGACGCATCACTCCTCAGAGATGTTCTTCCTGGTTAGCATTTGGTCCCACGGATGGCGAAATGCATCATCAGACTCTTTTCATTTATGTTGCTACACTGGGCCCTGAGTCATCCCCGTATTAGATGACCTCTGCCTGCCCCAGGGAAATCTGTCCAGTCGTGTGTATGTAACCATTCAACCTTTATCTATCCATCCATCTGACTTTAATCTGGCCTGGCAGCTGTGCATGGATACATGGCCCCCTGTCACCTGCCCAACGTGACCATTCACACGAGGGATTAGCCCCGGCAGATATGATGGTGCTGGGTGGTTGCATAGCGACAACGGGGATGTTTGAAAGAACATGTAGAGAAAGAGAACTGATTAAAATCTAATTCTAAATCCATTCATCTGGAAGCATGTGTGCTTGAAGATGAACTTCATACAAAACTAGAAATTAAGCCTTAGCATTTTAGTTGAGCATTACCATTAACACAAGAGGAAAACATTCACAGAAAAGCGATCAGGCTTAACACATAAAACACCGGCTACCTAAATCTCTACCATGACACTGCATCTATCAGACACACACAAAGCACAAATACAAACTGGAGGACAAAAGGCAACAGGTTGAGAGAGAAAAAGGTGGAGACTTGAAAGAGATCCAGAGAATTCAGAGCAACGACCGACAGATGAGATGGCAAAATATCAAGAAAGCCGTGTGAGCGAAACCGAGCAGAAGAGAACGGAGAGGGAGAAAAGGAGAGATTAAAAGCCGTCATTCTTACGAGAGCAGATTTTCTTGCACACCAGCTTCCTCAGCATGTCTCTACTGCTCCCTCAGACACGCTCTTTCTTTTTCACCAGGCATCTGCCGACAGGATGTGTGTGTGCGGCGTGTGTGTGTGTGTGTGTGTGCGCTCTGTATGTGCCTCAGCTGGGTTCTGACAAAGTGGCAGACTGACCACCCCTTAAGCCTTCCTCTCTGAGTTCAGTTATCTGTGTGTGTGTGTGATGCTGTCAGACTGTTGGGACTCCTGTGGTGGAAACTAAGGAGGTGTCTACATACCCATACAACACTGTTAACAGCAGCAAATCTATATATTACTCCTGTGGTTTATTCAAATATCAACATAACAGAATGAGGCCATAACTGTAGGTAGGATGACTTACAAAGAGAATAAGATTAAAGAATTCACCATATCCACCTAATAAATGTGTATCTCTCAATATTTATATTATACATATTATAGATGAGACAACATGCATCAGTCAATAATGTCTTGCTTGGGAACGCACAATTCTCAATTGAGTTCCTGTTTTATTTTTCATTGCAACAAACATTAAAACCCAGAAATATATGACACAATAAATGGTGCAGTCTCAGCAGAGTAAACCTGAATTGACCAGAGTTTACAACTCATTATAACATTAATAGTGATATTTACCTCCGCCAAGGAGGTTATGTTTTCACCAGTGTTTGTTTGTGTATGAAACAACTCAAAAAGTACTGCATGGATTTGGACGACATTTTAGGACAAAATGTGTATTGGGATAAGGAACAGGTGATTAGATTTTGGTGTAGAAAAAAGCTCACGATAACCATCACTTTAAAAACAAAGTGTCGTTAATTCTTATTTTTCTGAGCATGAAGTTCTTTTGTTATTTCTTACTCAATACTCTTATTGTGTTTTCATTGTCAATTTGATATGTTCAGTATTGTCTTAATTTTGAACACAACACTATTTCAACTGTCCGTTGTCCCTGAAACGCACATATAATATTCAAGGGAATATCCAATTCATTTTCTAAATCTAAATGCTCCGAAAACATACACGAACGATCATCTACATAAAGGCTAACAGCTTTAGCACCTCAGAAAAGTATTGATTAGCGCTGTCAGAGGGGCTGTTTCCACCAGCGCTGACACAAATGTCGAGGTAATTTATCTGTGTGCCAGGGGAGCAATTAGAGCTGCATGCAACACGCAGTGAGTCACTGTGAGCCAGATGCAACGTACAGACACATCTAGGCCTGTCCACTGCAGGAAGGTCCTTCCCGTTGTCTAAAGATAAAGGGACAGCCACCTTGATTCCACTGGAGTCCGGACATCACAAGTGCTGACCAGGTTTAACCATTGATGAACATGATCAACATGGGGGCTTGTGAGACGTCAGCAGCTCCATGTGTGGTTATGTATGAGATGATTCCTTGGTAAGTTATTAATAACAATCATTCTGTGTGCTGAGGCCACTGCCCACAGCTTTTTTTTTTTTTTTTTTACAGATACAGGACTGTCTAATACAAACAGACTGGAAGGACACAGCCAGAGAGAATATTCTTAGCATCCAAATTCTATGATACGGACTTGAAACAATAATTACAGGACAAATAACAGTCTTTGGATTGGATTGGATTGAGAAAGCAACTTTTTACATTTTAAATGCAATCCAATGTTTGCATTGAACAGCTGGGGATGTATTTATAAGTGTGCCAAAGTGTCTAAGGGTTATTTCATTAACCTTCTGGAGTCCAGGAAAGTGCCAGTACATTACTTCTTCATGATCTCACAATGTAAAAATCAAACAGAGTGGAGCTCTGTTTGATTTTTACATTTAGTATAGAAATCTAGAAATGCATGTGGTCCATTTACCTATTTTTTTGTAACAGAAATTGAAATGTTTCATTGATCATAATTTTGTTTTAAAAAGTGAGAAAAAGAAAACACAAAAATGAAGGTTATTATTATTTATTGGTTTATTTTTTTTTATTTGCATTTGGGTTCAAAATGTTAATCCAGTAGGTCAAAGTAAAGCAGTAAACATAATGTTTTGCTAAAGAAAGATGACACAAACATGTCATAGTAAACATTTTTTGAGTGGCAGAATAAAAGCTATGGTTATATATATTATTATTATTATTATTATATGTAATTATTATTTTAAATATCAAAAATAGTTATATTCATGTTTAACCACGTATGTGTATGTAGGACTGTGGTCAGGAACCACAGCTGTGCTACCTTCTGTGAGCACTAGGTGTCAGGATGCACTGTGAGTTGCAACACTAAAACACATTGAAGTGCTCAAAGTTGCTGAAGCTGCACTGGCATCAGCAGAGTCACCAGTAATCTGTCTCTGAACCACACATTTATATAATAGGGAGGATTTTCTCTCCCCTCCCTGTTCTCTTTTCAAAAAAGAATAAAAGCCCAGTGGCATGAAGGATTAAGAGAAAGTTCAGGAAAGTGAAGTTCTTTGAATGGGGGAGATGCTTAACAATGCCCTGTACTGCCTGACAGGGGAAACAGAGAGGATGTCTCTCTGATATGGTGTCCCTTTCTGTGTCCTCATGTCTTCCCTTTCTGACCTCCTCTACCCCTGCGTTTCCTATCCGTATCCCCATATCTATTATTTACTCTCTTTTTCTTTCCTTTTGCTGTCTCAGTCCCTCTCGTAGTTCTGCATGAAGCTCAGGGGAAACTGATGAGTTTTCCACCAGGACACCCGCTGCGGTTAAGCCCATAGTTTGTAGAGTTACATAACAGACATATGACCGGTGGTCGGTGTTATGACATAACAAAGATGTCTTGTTTTGCTGACAAGCAATAGAGGCTGCTGGCAGGGCGAAAAAAAAAATAACCTTGTGGCTTCAAGTTATGGATAGATAAAATCAAATATTTACAAGCACTTTGCCTTGTTTTGTCTAGCGTTTAATTTTCTCCCTTATAAACTAGACCGCACATGTTGTGATTCTTCAGAAAAGCTTGCCTCTACCTGTTTAAGCCAACTGGATTTAATTTAACCTGGGAACTGAGCTTTTGCTAGATGCAGGAAAGCATTTTGCTGACCTGTCAACTGATGTCTAATAAAACATTCTGTTTAAGAAAATGCTGAGTGGCACATCAGAACACGCATGCATGCATGATGTGCCGCTTTTTAGCCCCTTGGCTGATTAGCCAATGTGCTTGCAGGGATTTAGAGGAAAGATCACGACCGAGAGAGTAAAACTAATCAACAGGGTGACAACAATGTCCAAAAAGTATTTAAATCCATATTCCCAGTAAAAGCAATAATACCACACTATGAGAGTACTCTGTTACAGGTAAAAGTCCTGCATTTAAAACTTACTTATGTAAAAATACAGAAGTATCAGCATCGAAATGTACTTAAAGTAAATTGTATACTTATCATGCAGAATGCACCCTTTCATATTGTTATAGAATATAATCAAAATGTATTTGATTATTTTTATTGATGGTTTTCCTGTTAACAGAGTTTTGATTTTGTAAAGGTGATGAAATGTCTAATCACTTTAAATGTTAAGTATTTACCCGAAAGTAATCAAAACTTTCAGCTAAATGTAGTAATCGAGTAAAAAGTATACAATTGGCCTCTAAAATGTCATAACGTAGAAGTATAAAGTTACATAAAATGTAAATACTCAAGTACACTACAAACCTTTACTTCATTGTCTTAACCTAACCAAGTAACAATTAAATTTCACCATCAAAAATTTAACATATGCCGCCATGTCAGGGTTACTGCCTGATGAGGCGTCCATTCTTAGTAACAGTATTTTAGGATTTTG
Source organism: Hypoplectrus providencianus (assembly GCA_028566105.1). Taxonomy (NCBI): domain Eukaryota; kingdom Metazoa; phylum Chordata; class Actinopteri; order Perciformes; family Serranidae; genus Hypoplectrus; species Hypoplectrus providencianus. The sequence continues at coordinate 1,720,442 of JAOWBC010000002.1, forward strand.
GAGAGAAACAATCTGTTAATACAATAGTCTATTGCTAATAAAAGGCCTTTGGTTTATATTTTCAGGCATTCATCGATCAAAAAAATTGATGATGCTGCCTGCTGCCCTTGTGAATGTGATGTGGAACAACCATACATGTAAAATACACTTTCAAAAGTTTAATTATCACTGAGTTTGTTTGGTGCAATCTACGTCTTGCGGCTTGAGTGTTACAGGCCTCTTGCTACAGTGTTAAACAGTGAGACACGAAATGACATCTCTCAGTGTTGAAAATAATCTAAAGAAATTGCAAATTGGCGGCATCCCTGTTGCTATGGTTACTACCAGCCAGCATTTTCATGTAAAACAGTTCACTGGAACAGCCTACAGCCTGCAGGTTACCATCGCTGAATAATATTGACCCAAACCGTGGGAGATGGTAACTGAATAATATACAGCACTGCAAATTCTGAAAATGTTGTCCTAGAACAGCAGGAACACACATGAAATTCCAGTTAAACTAATGAACAGGACCTAGTGGCTTTTTGCAGTTAAGGAAACTCACCTGTGCTTTGTTTGTTGTCACTGAATCTTCTTTTAGTTTGTTTTTAATAGTTTGTTAACAACTTATGGGTGATGTAAGTTATTATTACATCTAAAAATATATATTCACATTTGGTCTTTGTGGGGTACATTTCATTTCAAATATGGGGGTTATAGGTCACTCGATAGCCATCTTTTCAAACAAGAACTTGAAAATGTGACCAATGAACAGCTGATCTGAAGATAAATCCTGTTTATTCTGTTCATCTTTTATTCTGAACTTAGAAAAATATTTTTCTAAAAGCCTCAGCAAATGTCTTTGGGCAGCTTGTTATCTCTGATGATATTTCACTCTGAATGATGGAAAAACAAAGAACAATGCTATTTTTCTGATGTACTGTGTGTAAAAAGGCAATTGAGTGTGGGGCGGATATTTTCACAGCACACAGACAGAACAGAAACACATTGTAGCCTGGCTTGTTCTGAGGACAATGAGCTGGCTGTCCCGCCCCGACTGTACTATCAACTGAGAATGAGGAGCAGAAGCTGTCAGTTGACTTGCTGGTTCCCAGCGGCCAATGCTTTTTACCTGACTAACTGAAAACTAGCTATTTCTCTGTCAGACAAACTATTTATGAGGTGTTTATTATCCACCATACTGCCACAAATGGATCTCAAACATGAGAGTTTAATTTCAATCTCACCTCCGTGAGGAAACTCTAGAAACAGACGGAGAAACGTGGGAACAAAAGACCTTTACGGGTATGGTTAAAGCAATAACCTCAAAGATCTTCACCTAAAAAATATCTGTTAAAAGACTGAGCGAGCAGCTGAGGTTACACAATGATAATTCAGACAATAGCCTATTAATTGAAAAGTAGAGATAGCAAATAAAATGCCAGTAAGATCCAAAAGAAACCATGCAACTCCCGCTTAGTGCCATAGTTGCTACCAAAAAGAACTAATCTGAGATTTTTGATTTTTGGCTTTAAATTTCATACTGCTGTTAAATGTCTTAAAAAGTGCATGCACAGAAAAGATTCTGGCCCAATAAGCACCATAACTTGTGTGTTGTTTACTTGGTAAAAATCAAATATAGTCTTTATTTACATCAGCATCTGCAACTTAAAATAATGACACATTAAAGAATGTGAATTGTGTTTCTGTCCATTTCTTCACAACCAAATTCAATAACACTGTTGTGTTTGTGTCCTCCTCAGCCGTCTCTCGGTCAGTGAGGCTGGTTTTGGTAGTGACAGATATTCAGTGCAGTTGGCATGGGTAACCCTGCTCTGTGTCCACTACTACAGCGGCCTCTTATTGTGGCCCTCACAGAGTCCCTTTAATCCTCAGAGTCACTGGGACAGAGAGGCTGCTGGGCCGTTTCACTTGGCAGAGAGCACCAGGAAGACAATCGCATCATTCAGGACTCTGCTCAGTTTATACTCTTGTCTATCTCTCTCTCTCTCTCTCGCTCTCTCGCTCTCTCTTCCTAACACACAAATGTTGTCCCTCCCACCAATCACAGTCGCTCCCTCATGTCTCCCTCAGCTGTGTACTGACTGCTAAAAACAAAGCATGGGGGGATCAGCATCACCCAATCATCCAACACATAATAAGTGATGCTATTGAAAGAGTAATAAAGAACATATCATATATTTTTGTTATCTTTACCATATCCCCCCCAAAAAACATGAATAACAATATGATTTCTTTTTCTGTTGATTTTGGCCTTCTATGAAATTTGCTGAATAAGAATCAGTTTGAATAACTTAATATCAGCTCACTTAAACTATTTAGCATCTTATAATATTTTGGATACAAGAAAATACATGAGAACTTCCGAAAAACTTCCAGAAGTCATTATAAAATCCCAACACAGATCTTGGTGTGAGCATTTTCATGTCAAACTATTTTTTCTTTTCTTTTTTTTGTGTTTTGCACAACAAGTGTCATAGGTCTATTTTATTTGGGAGAAAATAGACATCCCTACAGCCAAAATCTTCAGCTTCAATGATACGTATATAGCACTATGGGTCAGACACAATATATTTTTAGATGTTCAGATCAACTGTCCCTATGAAGAATAATTAAGCATCATTGTCATCAATAAATGCCAATTTTGTTTAGCAAGTCATTTAAACATGATCAGATTATCTCCTCTGAAGTACAAACCTGTGTTGTTCACAAAAAAAAGATATGTGTTTTGGAGCTATCATAAAAATGCATGTCAATTTTATATTATACTAAGTATGAAAAATCAAATAAATACCTATTCAGGCCTTCTATGACTTATCCCAAAAATTCACAGTTGAAAAATAGCTATTACAGAATCTGTTCAGAGCCACCTCCACACTGTGCAGCAGCCAATAGCAGCAGATATAACACATAAGCACATGCCCACACACAATCCATACACGCATAAGAATACACTCTAAGCTCCTAGCAAGGCTGTGGTGTGTGCGTGTGTGTGTGTTTGTGTGTGTGTGTGATGATCAAAAGGCTTCCTTAGAATTAGCATTCAGCCCCCACCGGTCTTAACTATTTTCAGTGGTGAGAGATATAATACGACACACACACTTGCATGCACACACTGTAGCACCCACGCAGACGCAGCGGCACTTGTGTCATCCCAAATCCTACAGAATAGCAGGTCTAGCTGACACAGAATTTTCTGACATTGTAACAATCCTGAGGACCAATTTCCACCTGCAGAGTTCGAAAGAGCATCTTATTTCTGCAGTTATAAACAGATACCAATCACAAAAATAAGAAGTGTCTCATGATTGTAATCATCCTGCAGCTGGAGGGCTGTGCCACTTCTGGAATAACCTAATTAGGGTCAGAGAGATGAAATAACGATTCTTTCAGCAGGTTTTTCACATATCATTATGAAAACCTAAATCACTGACAGTGAGTGAAGGTGACCAGTGCAGATCTGCTCGACTCATCACAACACAACACCAGGGGAAAAGACACAGTTGCAGTGTCTGCAGCGTTAAAGTCACAGCAAAGCATCAGAAACGAGGAAGCCGAACACAGCTCATGCACACACACATAATACACACAAAGCCTCAGGGATTAAGGCGGTTACAAAGGCGTTCTATAATTGCATTGAGGAAACTGAGAAGCCATTGGCTGATGCACCGTATCGAAGACAACCCTCCCATATTCACAGATTCCATTTTTAAGGCTGCTGGTCGACCGTCCTCTCCATGGTTAAAAATACTGCGTCTATCTGAAGCTTCTGTTTGCATTATGCATTGATCTGCTATAAATGGTCCCATAGAGAAACAGACAGACCCAAAGAAACTCTCAGAACACGGACAGTCCCGCTTTTGCGAAATCATGTACACCCAAAGAATCATTCTGAAATGTGTGACATATCATGGCAGATATATTTATGTGGAGCTCGAGCATTATATTATTGACTGATACTGGCCTGTAAAAGGTACATGGTGTCAGCATGTGTTTTTTTTATGGGCGGAAACTTTTTTGACACAATATAGAATGCAGAAAACAATACTTGGGTTGATTTAGAAATACTGTTAGCTGTTTATTTAATATTATATGACTGTGACTAGTGCTCCATTCAACAGAACCAACCAGAAGTTAATAATGCCAGACAACTGAAAGAAAAATGGTAGAGGCCACAAAAAAAGAAAATGACTCAATTCATATCAAACAGATGAAAACCTTTAAATTACTATTGTACAAATATGAAAAGAAATAAATAAACACTGGATGTAATATTGCAGCCAGTGAGTACTTAAGTACAAAACATTATCATAGTTGTGATGGAACTACATTAATACTACAGCTTGACTGGGGTTTTGAGATAAATACCAATTTTACAGACAAAAATATCAATGATAACTCAAATGGCAGCTAATGAAATATAATATAATATAATATAATATAATATAATATAATATAATATAATATAATATAATATAATATAATATAATATA
>JAOWBC010000002.1:1731910-1750726 GCA_028566105.1 Hypoplectrus providencianus
ATATAATATAATATAATATAATATAATATAATATAATATAATATAATATAATATAATATAATATAATATAATATATATTGAATATATTCTATTTTTTGTAAATTTGAACTATTAAAGAATACATTTGACAAAAAAATCTTAAAAAATAAGCAATCAGTGAATCTCAGAATGTATCGAATTAGATTTTGGAAGTTCTTACATTTTTAAAGAAAATACATAGATGAGCTGGGAAACAATGGCAGTTCTTGAGAAATTACAGGGCAGTGTATTGTAACTGAACAAGAAATAATTAAAAATGAACCTGATTATGAATGGATTGCATAACAAATTATGCAAAATGCAGCTATTCAAAAAATTTTACAAGCTGACAGCAAATCTCTCAATTTTGGAAAGAGAGTGGAGGGATGCTTCAGGCAAGCTGTCTCTCAAGGCGTTAAGGAAAGACCAGAGGCAATATCGTTCCAACAGTAAAGATAAGTCAAATGCAAGAAACAGAACATTTTTCGTCCTGTGCTATAATACAGGGAAAACAACCAGGAGAAATTCTCCAGATATCAGTGAGAGTACAGAAGGTGTTCCCTTCTTCACACACAGCAGTTTATGTAACAAGACTGAGTCAAACTACAGCTGAAAAAATAAACTGCATGAAAATACATTACATAAGTTATCTTCTCCAACAGTCCTCCATCACGTACATAAACACACACACAGAGCCACTGGAGAGATGGATAATCTTTTCAAATTCAAATCTGTATGACACATGTGTGCGATCTGACCTGAGCAAAGTCAAAACTCATTCTATTTCCAGTCTTACCTTCTCCAGCTGTCATGGTGCAAAGCCGACCTCAGCACTGAAGCCAGGGAGGAGTGCTGCTTCTCTCTTTCTCTCTATAGTCTCTGGTCTCTATCACTCGGTCACTCTTTACCTCTCAGTGGCGCAACAGAAATGGCTGCTTTGTTTTGCTCTCCATCCCTCCCTCATTCTCCTCCCCCCTCCCTTCCTTCTTCTTCTCTGCCTGTGTGATAGCACTACAGCGTAGCTGCAGTTTTAATATGAATGAAAAGCAGCTGATACTGTAAGTACATTTAAAGGAAACGTGGCAGTCATTATTCCCATACAACCAATCCACTATTTCAAAAATCTCCTTCATCACATCAGAAACGTGGCAGGCGTTGTATTATCTGGGGTGTGCATGGCTTGTCCATAGATTATTTTAGTCCTCCATTAACCATTGCTGTGTTACAACATCTACTGTTCCTACATGTGGGTCAAAAAGGAAACAATGTGTTAACCCATTCCTGTGTAAGAACTTATGTTATGTTTCTTATGTTGAAGACTGCAAAAAGGCATGTGGTGCCAGTCAATGACCGGAGAGAGCCTACACTACAAATATGCCTACAGTGTGGACCAGTGTGTGGCAAACTTTGCAGGAGATGTTTTTCACTCCAGTGAAGAAACTCAGCCTTACAGATTGGGTTAAGGTAAATGGGATCGCCCATGACCCACTCTGAACCGCTTCCAGTCACTTCATGACTCTAGCTTAATCCTTTGACAATATTTTGTGTGAGAACTTGTCTCTCTTCTGTACACAGTTTATTTTGGAGCTCATTCTCCTGTCCACTTGCACAACATTCTTCTCAGCTCTGAGGCAAACTGATTTTAATTAAAAGGAGTCGTCATCTACGGTCACAAATTTAATTTCAGTGCAGCTGTGAAAGAGAGAAGTGAAGCCTGTGGGGAGCCAGGCAGCTGATCATGATGAATATGATGCTTGACTATCTAATAACTGCTGAACTGAGTCATGCTTGCATATTCCTCAAAACTTTCCAAACACAATCTCAGCAACTCTGCTCCCAGTTGGCTGGGAGAGACTGATAGGGAATCAAATAACACAGTTGTTACTGATGTTGGATGGAAGGTGAAACAATAAGCATATTCTGAGCACTGGGTGATTAATCATATTCTGTTTTCATTGACACTTGTGGCCTCAAATAATTATGGAAACAAGACAATTGTGACAAAACAATTTATGCGCCACAATCTAAAAAATAAGAAATGAAGTACATATGACAAAAATTAATTAGATCAAATATGTTGCAGTTCACTGGCCCAACTATTGACAACAGCCGAGTACAAATTCAGCATATTCAATGTTTTGGTACATCCAGTGCACATAAACTTGACTGGCAGAATCCCACTCACAAAAATAAATACATTCAATTTAGGTGAGTTTAATGCACGTTAGAATATTTGTTATTATCTGCACAGAAAGACAGAAAAACGTGGTATCCATTAAAGAGCTAATCTATCACCTTACACTTCAGGTGAGCCTGTGCTGCTGTGTCACTTCATGATTCTCAGTATGTGCAAATGGCATCTTGTGGCAGTCAAACTGTGCATGTAAAGTTCTATAGAGTGGAGGCTTGAAGGTGATGTCGCACCCTGGTGTGAAATGCTGAGCCTTTTCTGCCTGTTCTCTTTGGCTCAGCTGTTGTCCCTGGTAATTCCATGTGGATGTGCTTAGCTGTAACGGGACAGAGTCAGCAGTGCCAGTGACCTCTGTGGATAATTTGAATCCTTGTAAAAACACAAAGAGGGAATCTGTTTTTTGTCATCGTTTATGATTTAGACAACAGCAGAAAATTCCATTTTGTGTTTTAAAACGTGTCTCTTATTGTGGTCTCCTGTCTTCTTTGATACATTTATATGATTTCAAGGGAATGCCTCTAGAAGTCTGTCAGACTCCACAGAAGGACATCTGAAAGCTCCAGTGGATGCCCGCCTCCTGTGGAGAAACCTCATCCCCTCTAGCCCCAGGCTGTCCGTCTGGTCTGCAACCCCCCTTCATCTTCCACACACATAGCAATACACACACACACATACACGCACTATGGAAACTAAGCTGACACACCCGAATGCAGGGTGACAAGAAGACGAGTGATGATCCAGAAGAGAACTGTCTGCAGAAAGACACTGAGAGTGACTACAATTACAAAAGGGAAAATAGTCTTGTAAGCTGTGTACATGGCAAATGAATGGGCAACTTATATTTCTGTTTACATGGTGATGTGCATACTCTGATTAATGTTGCATTTAGTTTCTCACATTGTCTTTCTCTATTATTCCTTGAATCAACTCCTTGAAAAGGTCAGCATTAGACTCCTTACACCTATCCAAACTCCTGTTGATATCCAAGTCTTTCATAAGGTTTGAAAGAAGGTATGTCTGCTGTTCCAACCAGAAATGTGGGCTTTTTATTTGACTGTCAACAGGCAAGGGGTCACTAAGTGAACTTTACAAGCCCCTACTGTCGCAACTAGAGTAAAAACTGCCTTTCAGAGACATATTTCAAAACTGTATACTTATTCTATGAATGCCCTTAAAACCTGAATAATATTGATACATCCAACATTGCTTTATCAGGAAGTCAGAAAAAGGACTTATAAGGAATACTAAACGTAATATGCTTTTTTACCCAACTTCTATCAAATCTGGCATGCAGTCAAAACAGTGTAAAAAAGTGTGGAATATTACTGCCCATGTATCCGTCTTCACAGTGCTAAATATGACAGCCTAACTGAAGAAGCTTGCTGCTTAAATTATCATTAACAGCTACTGCTCACGCATCACATAAACAATAACAGAGCTGTTTCTGATTGACAAACCATCCTCAGTTCACACAGTTACAACAGCCCTGATATCACAGGGCATCTGCCTCGTCCTCTTTTCCATTTCCCACTGTGCTGAATATGTGCAGGAATGACAGCATCCAAAACATTGATGTGAACAATAACAGAGCTACTGAGAAGTGCATTTTTAAAATCTCTCCACATTTTGGCAACCAAAGTACTATAGTGAATGTCATATCAAAAACCCAAAGAGCCACCTGGATAGCACATTATAAAAATAGCCTAAATGTATGTTGAAGCTAAAACAGCAAGCTTAAGAATGATACAAAGGAGGAACGCTTACCTGAGCCAGAGGATGAGATCATGTTCCCCGATCTTTGGACTTCATCAAATTTGCTGAAGATTACATTCAACCTGTAAAAAAAGAAAAGGAAAGGAAAATTTGCTAACAGGTGGTGATAAATATCTAAGGAGGATATGAAATTAAAGACCCCAGTTCTCGCCCAGTGTCAGCTAGTGTCTGTTCAGCCCACCATGACCCAAGTCTACATAGGCAGTTAAGGATATTGAATTAATGTATCAAATTAAAGTAAACACTGAGGAGAATAAATCATAGTGTCAGAATGTCGAAGCACAGAGAAAGATGGGCCAGCGAGGTGAGAAATTGTCCCTCTGCTCTGGGCAGCAGGGACAGCCAGGACCAAAATAGACGGGGTCCAGAACTGCCACACACATGACAAACTGGCACCAGAGCCAGAGAGAGAGGGGGGAAAGAGAGAGAGAGAGAGAGAGAGAGAGAGAGAGAGAGAGAGAGAGAGAGAGAGAGAGAGAAGGACAGCAAGAGAGAGAGGGACAATGGTGGGATGCAGAGGTATAATGGTCCAGTGTAAAACAAAACAGACAGGACAAAACAGTGACAGAAAGAGTCTCTGAATGTTTGTGGTGATATACAAAGACGGATAGCTCATCCAAACCTGACCTAAGATCTTTGGCACCCTGTTCAAAGGGCTCGTTCAGGGCTGGTTACATGGTGGATGACTGTAAATCTGATTTAGTGGCTCCTGAGGCTTATCTCAAATATATCAAACACAAGGCATGAACAAAGGCAAGGGGTGACTTCTGCAGTCTGAGGTGTAACCTGTGAAACCCAATGCTCATAGGGAATAGGAAGGGAGTTACATTTTAACAAGAACAGCTATCTCAATCCAAGGATGTCCGAAATCTTCTGGATTGCACAGAAGGTGAGGTTTGGATGATTGACCATTTTTTTTCTTTTAATTTCACACATAATGGGTTAATTGGTCATGAAACACTGCAAGGAAAACTTATATTTGAATGTTATTTGAGTACAGTGGATACAAAAATAAGGACTTATGTTACATCTAACTGATCTGAACAACAATGGACATTATTAGCAACAAGAGTCTCCTGATTAACCTAAATATATTATGGAGTTTGGTTTTTGTACAAAAAAAACAAAAACAAATGCAGCCATAGGAGTTTTGAGATAGTAGGGTATGCATATTTTTACAGTGTGGCTGAATCTAAATATTCCAACTTCACTGCAGAACTCTTGCACTATAATGCTTGTTTTAACTTGGTCTACCAGATAAACTGAATCTCCTGAGTAGATCAGTGTTTCTAAAGGTGCAATGCTTAATTCTACCACTAGTTGGAGAACTACTAAGTTGCAGCCTGGTGCTTATTGCTTTGATGGAGAAAATCTCTCTCCAAGTACTGTAACAGCACCTGGCCTGTGTACAGGGTGTGTATGTGTGAGTATGAATCAGTAAGTGAGAAAAGGAACAAATGACAGAACTGATGGAAGGAGGGGGGCGGATACTGTTGTCGTACCGTGACTGTGGCAGGCCCTTTTTGCTGAGATCCATCCTCACCCTCTCACCCACATGTCTGTAGATCTCCACCAAACAGCTCATAGCCCCATCGCGCACCTGAGGAGCACAACACATGAAACCTTTGGCAACTTCAATGCATGTTGTTTCTTCTTGACACTTGACATCTATTTTTTTTTTCAAATTGTTTTACCCAGGTTAATTGGGGCTTTTTGTTTCATTTAGACTAGATTCATTATTCCTAAAGCTGCACTACAGGTTAAAAATTCATTTTGACAAGAGACACAGGACTTGTTCAGACAACCTTTTCCAAGATCAACTCATGTTGTCATTTTGTTTGATTCATTATGTAGTTTTTGAAATATTTAAGATAACTGCAAAGGCTTCCTACAAGAAAGGCAGAAACCCTGAGGAAATCCAACAACAGATTATTTATTTGGATCAACAGTTAAAACACTGTCAGTGTTCAGTTTATAGCAGATTCAGAAATCTGAGCAGCTGTAACCCAGCAGGTTGTTTTAGGGCTGGGTGATTGATTTAATTTCTTTTTCAGTTTCGATTTTGGCTTTTAACTTTGACAATAATGCTCTTGTTTTGTCTCACTACAAAAGCTGTAAACACTTTTGCTTTCCAGTTGTGCACTTTCATCTGTTACTCCAGCTACTCACTGGAATATGTTGAAAAAAACTACTGAATTATTTAATATATGTGTAGTGTTATCGGTGGGCTGTGGTCGTGTAATACAACACAATTGAACTTTTATTTATCTATACATAATTCTATTATTTTAGATGAATTACATTTGAGCAATGGCATTAAATAACAAAATAAGTTTAAAACTAATTTGATTATGATTCTTTGCTGTAATCAAACATCCCTAGGTTGCTTGGTATTTTTAACTAAAAGGGATAAATGTCCTGCTAATCAAAATTGTGTTCAATTATAAGTTATTAAACATGAACAGATTTTGTGATGGCAGAAAATCTTCTTCTTTAAGGTCCTCAAAATTAAGAATGATAAAATTCTTCAACAGCAAATAATTTGGCTTAAAAGCATGATTGAGTATACCTGACTTGTTGGGTCCCCCAAGAGGTTACATATGTGAGGAACAATTTTACTGAGGGTCAGGCCCTGAGCCCCATAACTGAAAGACAAGAATAAAAAAGATCAGCTCAATAGGGTCAATATAGGAGAAATGCAATAGCACCTACTGTTTGGATGGGGTAGTTACAGAAAGTCAAGCTGCAAAATATAACTATGTAGAAATGTAACAACAAGAGAAGTGAGATTGCAGTCGTCTGCCTTTTGTTACACAAAATTATCAGAATACTGTTAACAAAGTTAAAACAAATACTGTTTCAAATCAAAGTGTAACCCATTAACAGAACAGATAAGTTACACTTTAGAAGAATTCGAAATTCACATATCAAAGGTATGGGTATACACTTGAGAAACAAGTGAAATAGAAGAGAGGAATTTGACTCACGTGCTCAGCGTGGCGATAAGACAAAGGCACACTCCTTCTCTGGTCCTGTTGTTCTTATGTTTGAAGCCTCCCAGCATTCTGTCCCACACATACTGCAACAAACACACACCAGCATAAAATAATCACCGATAAGACATGCATTGTAATCATTGTTGTATAAGGGGTCTATCTTTAAGCTATCCTACCAAAAAGTCCACTCTGCTCTAATTGTTGCACAGTGTTTTTGGTCTTCTGCATCTGCACTTTCAGTGTCTCTGCACTATCTTTGCAGCCTGGGAATGACTGTAGCAGTTCTGCAGCGGCACTTTCTACCTACAGTTTGTATAGTTTTATAGCATCACAAGTATACAGGAGTAGTGGTGGCTTGTTTTAAGTCACAGTTTCTGAATATGGGCTGCAGATCTCTGTGGACTGTTTTTATTTTTTATTTTTTATGACTTAAGAATCTTTGAAAAGTCACATGCTTTATTAAGAAAGCATGGAATATTTTTTTCGATATGGGACATTTCAAATTGAGGTACAAGCTTACAATTGTAGGTTGGTGGATCACAATTTTTAAAGTTTTGTGATGAACTACAAAAGCTCATTACTGAGATTAATCACACTGAATTAAGGCAATTTAGGATGAAGACTGTGTAGTCATAGTTATTAAGGAGAAAAGCAACCCAGAAAGAAATGGCAACAATAAATCACAACTTGAATTAGGCTGTGTTGGAGTTCTACAGTCATGGAAAAACCTCTCTCAGAAAAGCATGTTTGTGTGTTGGTACCTGCGGGCTGGCAGCTTGTTCCATAATCTTTAGCAGCACTGTTTGGTCTTGTTCTCGCACTTGGTCTTTAGAATCTCCCAATCGATCGATAAGGCTGGGCAAAACTGAGACACAGAAAACAGAGAAGGAAACACTGAAGTATCCCTTCAAAACAGAACCAGAACATCACAGGTGGGCAGATACCGATGTGAACATGTGTTGAGTATTTTAAACTTTTGAGGTGTTGTGTCTAAAGCTTTTTTTTGCCAGAACTAAAAATGAAATGTATCATAGTGTTGACAGGCTACAAACAATGGACATGTTAATCCTCCTAGCATTTAGAAGACAGAAAAAAACAACAACTTTATTGTGTTTAAGAAAACAACTGTGACTTGTGTCCCTGGTGCTTAAAGGGATGAACTCTGTTGCTAAAATTACATAATTGTAGTTCTAATCATTTTTGCTTTAAGCGTTCCTTAGGCCACTTCCTGACAACAAAGTCCTCTTCCACACGCTACATAGTTTTTACATGCATTTCATTATTAATTATCTTATATTTATAATTATTATGAAATGAAACAGTGCATTTACATTGACTGCACTAGAATCATTCACAGAAAAAAACACAATTTTGGCTGCCCAACTTTTCCACACAAACACAGTCAGAATAGTGGGAGGGATTTGAATTGTGAAGTCCTTTATACTTATTCAAACTAAGTGCAACAAAGAGGATGGGCAGCAATTGGCCAGCAATCAATCAACTGTGACAGTGGAGAGATTTCACAAGTCATAGTTGTATGGTTTACTGAAGGAACATATAATATGGTGTGAATTATGCTGTAAAATTTTACCTGATTAAAACTACCGTAACCTATTCTATATCTTTCCTTCAGAATGCTCAAGGCCAAAAAAACAAAAGGTCCATTGTCAGATAGCTGTTGCCCATGGCCTTATTCAGAAACATGATAAGAAAGGTGCTAAGTTGATATGGTACAATGACAATGATCACATCACCGATACCACAGAAAAGAACAATAACAATCATCTTACCTGTTCCTACTTGAGCCCTAAATCGCTCCTGTAACCTTGTCACTAAGGCAGATAAGAGGTCCAGGCCAAGCAGAGCCACCTGGTGGAGACACAATGAAACACAGGTCCAATGAAGAATTTTGACAATAACATTTATTCAAAATTAAACTTGTTAATGCCTACATATGGCGCATGATAACACATTCATGGAATAATCATTGCTACAATCATGGGCACGCCCAGGTTTAAGGCTGATATAAAACTGTTTTGTGGCAAAGGATTATGGGTAAAGAGAACATTTGTGTTTCTCAGCCTCTGTTGTGCTTTTGGATGACACGGGCCTTCTGCAACCTTCACAGCAACACATTTTAACACATGCAGGACTCAAACAGGTCAGAAGAGACAGGGTGAGTCCTGCACCATGACAGAGAAACCTCTGACCAGACATAGATATAAAAGCACAGGCTCCTCCTCCTACACCTTTCCTTGTCATGGGGTGAGTGAGCTGCTCAATGAACGTTTAGTGAGAGCAGCCCTGCTGACACCATAACAACACATAAGCATCACCTGGTCTCTTGTCCAGGTTATGGTGCAATTTTTGGAAACAATAATTGTGTTAAAAAGAAATCTGAATAATGAAATGTACATGTGAGCTAATAGCATTGCTGCCATCTGGTGGGCTAAACTCAAAGTTATATGAACACTTACTCAACAAATCAGGTAGTTGGTTTCATTTTCAGAGCTGTGAAATTTGGTTATCCACAAAGAAGTTCTTTACATCTTTTCTTGAAATAGTTTTAGTGTGAAAAAGGCATAAAAAGGGTGATCAGTCGACAAAACTGTACCAGCTAAGACTAACTTACTTATGTGTCAACTCATCAACTGAGAGGTTCCATCTCTTTTCTGTTTGCCATAATATTTCGCTTACTGGAAGAGCAGGTAGTGTGTCCTATGAGGCAGAAGGCCTGGTGACTACAGGCCTAATCCTCAGATCACTCCCTTTGTTCTCCAACTGGAGGGAATTACAGTAATTAGACTGATAAAAGCCCAAACAAAGAGTGGATGAGAGCTCTGAGAGGGATCAGCTGAGTTGAACAATGGTGAAAATCTCAACAGATACTCTCTGTTTGAAACCGACCACAACTCTTGCTCAGCTCTTCTTGGGTACGGTTGATGCAGGAGGTCTTTCTAACCTTTGATAGTGTGACAACTGGAGGTAAACACACTTTTTTCCTTTCCTTTTCAGAAACCCAGGGAAGCTGAGTCACAAAGGGACCATGGCAACAACTGCAGTTCAACAAAAGAGAAACACACAGAGTAGCAGTCCAGTGCAGAGGAAAGACAGGCTCCTCCTCTTTGCAGACAGATGGCTAAAACCCTTTTGCTGTCATCCACATCCGGACCCCCAAAATACAAATACACACACACACACACACACACACACACACACACCACCCCACCCCTTAAAGACTCTAGACCCAAATCTCATCATCCCTTGCTATATCCCCTACCAACACACTCTATTGTCCATTTGCTCCTCTCATTATCTACAGTATTTGTGTCCAGTACAGCAGGGACCATGACTGTATAAGCAGATACTAAATATGAAATAACACCAAACTCCTGACTTGGATATGCCTAGATTTATATCTATCACCCGATTGTTGTGCAAAACCTATCCTGACTTAGATGTTGCCTTGTATTTAGAGAACTTTGTTATCAATGCATGATCAAAGAAAAATTAGACAAAGGAAACAAAGAAATGTGTGAGAGGATGTAAAGACAAACATCTTTTCAGAAATCATGAAGTTGTTTTCACTCCGAGGATTCTCTTTAAGCCTCTTTATTTTCTGATATAGAAATGTACCAACCCACAGCCTAAGGCTTTCCATTATCTGACCTTTTTGATACATGTGAGGCTTTACCACTTTGATTCTTTTCTGCACTTACATTGTTTTCATCAAACAGGGACTTTTGGAAACACGGCAATAAAAAGGCAACAGTTTTCATGCTTAAAAAATTTATTACAAGTCGAGGGCCTGCCAGAGTGATGAAAAAGATATAGAAAAATGTCAGCAAGTACAGAAGTAAACTTGTGGATTGACTTTGGACTGTGAGGGAGCTACATGATGCAAAGGCTGGCATGCAATACTTGATGAAACAATATGTCTAACACAAAATCAATTACAACAGTGGCTCTTAATTATTCTGTCACCCTGATTGCAAAAATTATAACCATTAACACTGAGGCCCACATAAATTGTCAAGTATTCTGTTTAATCCCAGAGTTTTTATAAAATACAAAAAAATGTGATAATAAAAGACGTGCATTATTTGCAGCTTCTGATCTTTTGAGCACAGCCCTAACCAGATTCATAAACACATTTTTAAGGCAAACTTTTGCTTTGTAACAGCGCTCAGTTTCCTGAAGGCAAAGAAAAAAAATCACTTAAAGATGTCTGAAACAATTTGGAAGGCTAAATCCATCAAATGCTGTAACTTTTTGAACCCTTCAACCTGTCATTCACATCCACTTCACTCAGCAAATTACCAGGTGAGAAAGTAAGAGGTGCTTGAACTTCAGCAGCCATGCAAATTTGTGACAGTTAAAAAAAAACTAGCAGAAAACAACTGCATCCCAGACTCCCATCCAATCACAGCCTAAACACTACAAAAAACACAGTTTCAGTCTTGACACTGTATCAGGTATTCAGAAAAAATCATTCAGAGGCAGGTTGTCTCTTGCCTGGGACTCTATCTGAGCAGTTGGGTACATATGCACTGAGGGCCTCATTTACATAAGCAGCTTTGATTGGACAGTTTTTCTGTTTGTATGTGTGATGAGTAAGTTTGGCCTTTATTATTACTGGACAAACTTCTCTCAACTCCATTTTCATGCTGCCTGTTGCCACTTTACCTTTTCACACCTTGGTTTCACACAACGGTTCTTCCTGTGAGTTTCCATGCCATTCTGCTGCTTCTGCTGTCTGTGCAGCTGCATGTCTGAACACACCATCAATCATGAAAATAAGATGGGAAAAGTGAGAAAGACGCTAATGTGGCTGACACTCAATCATTACACTGTATACAATTAGCTCAACTCCCTGTGGAGGTTCTGTTTATGTTTTTAGATTGTAGACCAGAACCACAACTACAGAAATCAGATGGCAGAAAAAAAGCAAATCATTGGTTAATTATTGTGCTGATCGAAGATGGAAGACTCACTGATCAAAACAACCTACTTACATCAATCCCAGCTCACTAAAACTCATGTGTCTCTTCATTCGAAAAAGTGCTGGCAAACCCATCAGACCATGGCCCGTTTCCCCATCTGTCTCTGATGCAGAGGAGCCTTTAAATTAAATCAAGGATTTCACCCTCATCTCTTAGCTCACTACAGAGCTTGTCATCTCATTACTCATGTGGAAACACCACACACAGAGTTGTACACATACTTAGACACACACGCCAAGATGTACAAAGGGAAAGGCAGAGACAAGTGTAGGAACATGCCGCCATCTTTTCAGTGATTTCCTCTAAATCAAGAGAACAGCTGGGTATGCTGTTCTTTTCCACAGGGAGGGAATCCACACACACACACACAACCATCTTAATCCCCAATATAAAAAAACAGAGTTGTTAAACTTAACCTTAAAAGAAGACAGTCTTTCGTCAAAAGATTTGTTAAAGAAGAAATTAAAAAGCAGACAGGACCATTCAACCTGTGTAAAACTGCCTCACACAAACACACAAGGCTGTACTTTATTCCTGAGTGCTTTATGATTATGCAGCATACCTGGCCCTCCCTCCCTTCCTCACCGCCTCCTGCTACATAATACTAACGGGATTCTGATATCTCAGGCTTTCCCATAAAGTCAGGGCTTTGTCTGGACCAGATCTTTTTTTCAAATGCAACTGAAATTACACAGTAGCTGTAACCAGAACTCACAGGCCAATAACTAACAAGCCTTCTTTTTATAAGCAGCAGTATTGCAGAAATCCTTCAGTGCCTAAACAGATGCTGACATTTACAGGTACATTTTCACACTGTTGACTGCTAAGCTCCATTAGCTCTTACAGCCTTCAGACTGACAAAAGAAGTGTACATTGCCCTGATGGATGTTTGTTGGTAGTTTCTTCACAAGACGAGACATGTGCCATTGTTTGCAGATGAGCCAGAAAGCTAATATCTGCTGTAGATTACAGTGCAGAACACTGACTGCTACTGCTTTACGCAAATACACTTTTAAATTTAAAGTTGACACAGTAATGACATGCTGATATTAAATAAAAACAAAGTAATATATATAGTAATATACTGCCATTTCTCATTTTTCTTTACTGATTTTAGAGAGGACTTAAAAAAATATACAATTTGAAAATCACCCAACCCGATTACGATACTGGGATACCTCAAGAAACTCAACAAGATCTAAAACCTAAATGACAGAATAGACTGTTTCTCGACACCATCAATAACAACACATATCAGCATTTATCAAAATTTGGGTGAATTTTGGGTTGCAATTTGGGTGAACCCACAGAACCCACTGACTTAAGTTCAAGGAAAAAACATCCTGGATAGGTGTTAGGCTATATAAAAACAATAAATAAATGTAGGTTAAGTGAAATATTTACAAGTGTGAAATTCTGCTATTTGTTCAGCCAATCCATCTCCCGTCTCTCACTACACCACATGTGGTGCGCTCTCTGCATCGCCATAGATCCCCAATACTACACCAGCAAGATGGCGGCGGAGGAAAGCATAAATCTGAGTTTTACTTTGCTGCCTGTACGAACAACCTATATTGATGTTTTTGTGGGGAGAACAGTCTGAGTACCATGCAAAGGCCATTTGTGATCTTAATCCTGTCCATAATTTGTCATGCAAAAATCCCACGGCAAATACACAACTTCATTTTTTCCAACACAGAGCTCATGCAGTAATATCATTAGGCAAGTGAAAGGTATATTGCAGAGCACCTAAAGATACAATTAAAGGCAGTAAATTTAAGTAAAATTTACACAAGTTGCTCCTGTGTCACAGTTACCACATAAATATACTGTAGGTCACTGAGCTGCTGTGTGATTATTCCTTGGTCTGTTACTGGCTGACAGTACAAAAATTGTTGCAAGAGGGAAGAGTCTTGGCATGCTTCAACGCAAGCCAACATACTGTAGATGTCTGGTGACTTCATCACTTCCCTGCTGAAATGGGGTGGGTAATTGTGATGTTATGCCAGAGACTGCAGCAGTGGCGTTATCATATTCCTGAGGTGTGATTAGCCAGCAGTGACCACACAGTGACTCAGCTCCACTCAGCAGAGTGAGAACCCCAGGCACAGAGGCAACTCCACCATGGAATGTACAGTAAACAGTCATTATGGAACACAGCCGACAGCGCTAACACACAACACACACACAACCACACACAGACCGAGAGATGAATATAGCATACACAGAAGACAGAGTTGCACAAAAATACACACACAAGCACATCAGTCTGTTCCAGTTCACTTCCTTCAGAGACGCTCTTCATGCTTGACTTCCTGCAGTGAAAATACTAAACAAGAGCATCGTCCTCCAGACATACTGCTACCGATACTAATGCGTCTCTCTCTCTCTTCCCCTTCTCTCTCTAATTGTGGATTTCTACATGCTAAAGATGGCTGTAGTAAGAGTGTTGACTTTTGAGTGAAAAACCAGTAGAACTGTAATGACTGGAAATTAAGCTGTGTGTTACGGGATATGATGAGCTAACTACGTAATTATGTGGGAATACAGGTTGCATTAGATAAGCCTCATTAAGAACTAGCACATGCCGTACACTCCCTTCACTGCAGGACAGCCACTTGTAGATGGTTCTATATCAGGGTGGCACTGTTATGGTCTGACTAGATTAGGGATAGTTTACCCAGGGCACCTGACTCATTGTTTAGTAAGCTTTTTCTCCTATGAAAGTGAAACCATCAGTTTGTGCATATCTGACCTGTGGCTTGTAAAAGTAGTTTTTCTATTCTAAGCATCATGTGCTCAATGGTAGTTACCAGCTTTCCTTTGGTTTACCATGAAAGAAACCAGTTTTTGACTTTTGGTATGATCAGTGCCCATCTCTTTTTAGTAGATAAAGATGAGGGGTTACTAAGCAGCTGAATGGGCACCTCAACATACATATGAATATTTATTTTCAGATTTTTTCTAAAGTTAGACAATGCGGCATGTAAGGGAAGTATATAAAGTTAATTGTTAGAGGGCTAATGCTAGCTAAGGCACTTACTCCATAGATTTCTTATTTTTACACATTAGCCAAGTAAGGCTTTAGATTTTTATACTGTCAAAATTCTGTACCTTAACGTAAAGAAATACAGTTAGCATACTGATCGTGCCTTAAACCTGAATGCCTATTTCCACTTTTGTCCTGTTCGATTATGATTAATAGATAAAGATTCCCTTATTCGTCCCACAAAGGGGAAATTCAGCCTCTGCATTTTGCAGTTAGGTACCTTGCTCAAGGGCACTTCAGTCCGTGACCTGTCAGCCCTGAAATCTGAACCAGCGATCCTCAGGTTGCAAGCCTGACTGCATCTTCACCGGCCTCAAGATTTGATTATGATTATCTCGTCGATTTGAATCCCCAATGCGTTTTGTCCATAACGTTTTTTTTTTTATATATTATAGTGGATGGTTACTTTTTCCATCAATAATACTACTGCTCTAAAAAATGTGGGTTCACTTTTTATTATCTATAGTCGACTTTTGGAGTCAAGTTGTAATTTCTAACAACTTCCTTCTGCTCTAAGGACATTCCTGAGCCTGAATGTGGAAAACATCACAAACATAACTTGGGTCCAAACGTGACTCAAGCCTGAACAGACAGCAGGCAGCAAATGTTCATACAGTATACTAAAATGGCATCAAACTGTAGTAAGAAACATTAATGATAACAAAGAGAAGACTGCAAACTATTGCAGTGAACTGTAATTAGGGGAAAAATTTGTTGTTCAGCCACATGCAGAGAAATAGAAGGTTTGAAGGCAATGATTGACCGTCACTTTATTGATGCAGAATCATCAACATTTCCATTGCGATGCATCAGTAAAACATATATTTTCATCCACCCTAGTTGCCAGTGCATCCCAATAAACAGCAGCATTGGACATGTTCCTGCGACTAAGGTCCCATGGTTTCAGAAAGATTAAGAGCATGCAGTGTTAAACTGAAAAGCTCAGGTTAAGCAACAGAAAATTAAAGGGAGTGGAACCAGAAGAAGGATCACTTCGGTTTAACTGTGGTAACAGTGAAGGCCACAGCATATGCTTCCCACCATCTTCAAACTCATTAAAGCATTCAGTGAGCCCTCATGCCCCACAAGTGCATCTGCATTCCATGTATACACTCTTCCAATTTGTCATCCGTAAATATCAATCAGTACATGTATAGCAGCAGCATCTGCCAGTTTGGAAAAAAAACAGTTGGCTGTAGTAAATTGGATGGGAAACACTTTCTAGTATTCTTTTGACATAATTTTAAAGTCCAACATTTTACAAATTATACATTAGTCAAAGATTTTATGCTCCTGAGCTCCAGCACAGCTGTGGGGAATTTCCTTCAGACTGCATAATGGTTTAAAGAGAAGAACCTGCATGACTTTATGAAAATATACTTTCGTTACACACACCAAGCGCAATCACTGCCCTATCATTTACTACACCTGATAACAGTAGTAAAAAACAAACAAACAAACAAAAAAAAAAACAAGCCAGCAGCACATAGCTCTTTCTCAGCAAAGGTGAGAATAAAGGTAGGTGAAATCTGAGCTTAGAAGTTATAATAAAGTGACTATATAAATCTACACTGGATTAACGATCCTTAACGAGGATAAAAACCTCAGTATTTGTAGTTAAGAAGTTTTTAAATAAATGGAGTCATGTTATATTCTGCATATACATAAAATGTCACCGAGCATACACATGCACGCTAGGTAAAAAAATAAAAAAATTTAATAAACCTATTTACATACTGACACATACATATATGCACAACATGCACGTATTCATGAATGCACACTCACACACAAACTGCTTACTGTCAGAAATTGGTAGACCTTTTAACTAAATTCAAACCCCTTTTTCATCATCTTACTTCTATTGCTCTCTCTCTCTCCCTCCCTGTCTCCCTATCAACCTATCTCCCTATCTGTCTCTCTTCCTATCAACCTGGATTATACATGCTGTTGAGTGTTGGACATATTGGCCATAAAGATATCAGCCTGTTCTCAAGAACATGTAAACAAAAAAGCAGACACAAGTTTTGTAAACAAGAAACAGCAACAGAAGTGTTTATTTCCTCCAAGTGTCTATTTATTCAACTCTAACTGTGTCCTAGAGGTAGATGTGGCCTATCAGACGGTAACCACGGGATGGGCAGTGACGTGAGCGGAGGTGCTCATGAGTCACATTTGTCATGGGCATATAGCTAAAAAAATTAAGCAGCAGCAGCAAGTCAAACAAAGTAGAGAGACACTGATACTGCATAGGCTATCATAGGTGAAGCAACTTCATTCAACTTCATTCTATTCTTGTTGAATATACATTTCAATATGTTATAATAAAGCTTTTCAAACTTATTGGTGCGCTTCAATGTTCATATAGTCTAAGGCCCAGAGGACACCACATTTATTTCCCCATCAACAGTCTTTGGAACTCCAGAAATGGCCCTGACTCCCTCTCTCAGACACTTGAACATGGACACACACTTCCACTTAATTCATATTTACATTAAATTTAAACATGTGGCCATACTGCAAGTTCATTTAAAGTTCAAGGATACTGAAATAAACACATTTCCGCATGTTCCAGTTAACTGAAACTGAAGCACCTGATCTACTCTTGGTTGTTTGTAGTGTTTTCTGGACTGAATTGCAATATTTAAGCCTCTGACACACAGTTAGTGTCTAAGGGTAATGCATATTCACTGCCATGGCACCTGCCAGACGGGATAGGGGAGGACATCACTCTGTAGGCAGACAACAGTCTTAATGAAAGTGGCAGCAAAACTCATGTGGCTACCAAAAAAAACAAGTGGACATGTAGCCAAAGAGACAGCTGACTCAGCATGTCACAATGAGACTGCTCACGCATAGAAACACACACGTGGAGGGTGGGAAGTTTGTTTGAAAAAGGTCACAGAGATTCACACCATTACTATGCTGTAATATATTCATATTTATATTGTGACAACATCACCTGTCTAATAGATAGCTCTACTATATATAACTGTTTCCAGTTGGGAAAAGACAAACTAAATCTTTAGGGATGTAACTGCTCCAAAACCAGGGCCAAATCTCAACCTAACCTTTACAGATTAAATGTCACACTTCTATCTTCCATGTCTTGCAAATGTAGCATTATGTGATGACTTCTTGAACATGTTCTGGGGGTGCTTGCGAACAACAGTGTAACCCCAGGCACAATACCATTAAGTTAAAACACCTGTAATCCCAATATTGAAACGTCAATAAATATAATCTGCTGATGGAGCTGACATGCAGCATTTTTGCTGTCATTCACATCCCACCATCATCTGCTGCAGGCGCAGTGGGTGACACTGTCCACTCCATCATCACTCGTCAAAACTCAACACCCTGATGCTTTTCAGTGAAATTTCCTCCGGGGATTAGCCATGTCTGTCTGTATTTCTGATCATTCTGTAGAGAGGAAAAAGTTGTTTTGCCTTTGACAAAAGGGCTTTGCGATGTCTACCAAATCGTAAGATGATGTCCACAGTGAAACTACACTATGGGCAATGATACTGTCAGCAGTGGTTAATTTGAGCCGGATCCTGCCGGAACAAATTCCGGCACCTCTGAATTTTGGCCCTCCTGTGTTCCGGTACCTATTTGGGCAGATCCGGTACCTCTCGTATTGAAAAAAAACAAACAAACAAAAAAAAACAAAGGGGGAGAAAGAAAGCCCACACATAAAAATGTCTTAAAAATGTTTACAATAAATAAAAATGTGCATTAATTAATTCACAGAACAAATCCTACGAATTTCATAGCGTTTATTAG
>JAOWBC010000002.1:1750826-1768984 GCA_028566105.1 Hypoplectrus providencianus
CAGCTAGCCAGGTTAGCCTAGAGCTAGCCAAGCCGTGGCAGGAGGCTGGCACCGTGGCAGCAGCTGGTCAGGTCCACTGCCAGTCGGAGAAGGAACCAGCTTCACCACTCGCAGTCAGCCAGGTAGACCACCAACAGCTGGAGCAACGGGTAGGTGCCCTAGCATCAGCTAGCCGGCAACAGCAGCCAGGACAAGATATACATTCCGGGACTTGTGCCCCTCACGCATCCCTGAGCTGTCATATGTACTTTGCGTTCCGGCACCTTATGATTTACAAATTAATCACTGACTGTCAGCCAGATTAATCCAAAATGATTAAAACACATGGACACAAGGGCTATATCCAGAATTAAAAATCAGAAAAACCTTATTATTTTTTCACCAGAAATGAGTGCATGAGTGTGGTCTTTAACATTTGAATTAGTGTGAATTAATTCTTCTCTACTTTTGATCTGCTGATATGACAGCATGAAGCCTACAGGACAATTTGACATATGTTAGAGTTTAAGTTGAATATGGCCATTTGAGGCACAAATGCACAGTGAGCAATGTGTACACTGGTACTATTAATTCAATTAGAACTTGACAGTTCTTTAAGTGGTCTTTCAGTTGAGTTAATGAAAATCAGACATTTTTTTGTAATTTCTAATTCACTAGCCACCACAAAAAAGAATGAGAAATGAACCGAACTGTGAATAATAATACCTCTTTCAATCTTACTACGCTAAACACTTTAATCCAATTCGGCATCATTTTTTCGACTGTATTTCTCAATCAACTACCTAAAATCCCACCTTCCTTATCACTGAGCATCAGAAGATGATTTGTTGGGAGTGCTAATCACCATGTAGCTAACACTGCATTACAGAGCTCACAAGGAATTAGAGTGGCCATGTAAAGTGTGAAAAAACAAATCCAAAGTGATTATGAACAAAGAGCGTCCTTATTGTAAGGAAGTGTTGTGACAGCGGCATGAAAACTTGCAACAGTCATGTGGACAGTTTGCAGAGGAAACCCTCAGGGAGTGTTGGGGGACTCTCTGTGAAGAGATTATGTGATAACTGCTTAAACCTCAGAAATTGTAGCATTGTACAGTGTATTAAAAGTTAGATGAGATGACGCCAGTAACCTTATTTCTAAATTTTATAGAATAAAAGGTTGTCATGCACTTCACCCCAAGATGGATCAAGGAATTAAGTCCCTGGTGCTAGAATCTTATTACAAAGACCTATAAAAAAATATCACACATTTTCTTTGGTTATATTGCAACTTATGGTATACATCTCAATATTATCAAATGCCCTCTAAAGCACATGAGTGCAGTGCACAGTTAACACTTTGGAGATAAGAGGTTGTGCATCAACAAGTGTTTCAAGAAAGTCTCTGAAGAACTCTATGGTCTCGGCCAAACGAAAGAAATGAAAGAAACATTAATAAGGAAAATAAGTAAATATCTGCTGTATTTCTGTCACTTAATAAGCTTGAACGAGCTTACAAACTAAAAACTTATCACATCCATTGGTGAGCAAAAGTTATAGTTAAGCCAGCAGTACTGTTACTGTAACCCTGTTGTCTGGGAATAAACATGGAAGGAGCAGGAAGTCAAACATAAGCATGCCAAATAAAAGGGGGTCACAACTGCTTCTGCAGCAGTGCATTGGGTAGGAACATCTATTTACCAACAAGTTAATTTAAACTTAATGCTCAAACCAATGTGGTCCAGACTGTTAATTACTAATGCAAGTCAAAATTGATCCACGTCAAAACCAATAGATCAGAGTTGTTTAATTGTTATGGAGGAAATCTTGAATTTAAATAATCAAGTTACCTTTATCTGTTTGACATGCATACTGCAGTAAAATGCCTTGCTCTCACTGCCCGCCCTGACACTGTTCATGCTGAGTAGTACAGCACAGTAATATGATGACAACCAGGATATTTCCGTATTGTACAACACACTCTTATGTCCATGACACAGCAGTCTTTGCACAATGCTCACTTTAGAGCACGACAGAGCACATTAGCTGCAAAGTCCTCACAGTGGCTTCCTTCCCGGTCTGTGCTGACTCAGCAGAACAAATGGCCAAAGTGATAACATGATACGGGTGTTAGAGCTCCAGTGGGCTGACATGGAATATGACATGGAAAGAACAGATCAAAGGAAAATGGACTTGGAAAAATACTCAAGAGCATTATACCAGGATTATACCAAGTGTTACAGGGATGTTGTCTCCTCACACATTCCTCTGAGGATGATGTGCAGATCCCAAGAGGAGTCAGAGCACATGAACAGCAGGATGCAGCATCATGGGACAAGTCGGTGTGACACAAAAGCGAACTTAACTGACTGATGCACAAATATATAACTTCCCTTTTACACCAGGACAAAAAGGTTATCTAGAGTTATATGCACAACTGAATCAATGCAACTGTCACTGAGGAGCTAAAAGTTGTACCGTATTAAAAAACACACAATGAGAAACACTGCTGTCATGTATTCAAAAACACATGAATACCAATTATAGAGACAGCTAGACTGACATACTGTACTGCATAGCATCAAAAAAGGCAAAACCCTTGCAAAATCTAACTTATTCTCTAATCTCTCTGTTCCCATGTCTGTTTGTCTTCAAATGTGCAGTGTTTTATGCATGTCATAAGCCCTCAAACTCATGGATCTATTACTTAAACTACACAGTGTAAATAGTGTAAAAAAAAAAAAAAGGACTGTAAATAATTTCTGTTTCATTGTATCACTCATTACTAAAGCTAAGGCTAGGGGATGTGGATTATAAATAATATCTCTATATCTTTATTTATGTATGTATTTATTATTGAAAGACTGACTTAATGAATACATGTGAAATTGCCTATGATCTTCACAGAAGTGCAAAACAACGTGGGTGTGAGGGAGAGTGAGTCTCCTTAATGGAAATGCGTTCTACTTTTTAATACACAAATACATGACTGAAATGTGCAAGGAATATCTCAGAATGACAATATGGTCATCTGCCTATCACAAATTAAAATAATGCAAATATTTCAGATATATATCACCAGATTTTAAATATTTTGTATACTAGTCCACAATCAAGTGTTTAAACTCACCCTGTGGTTTATAGACAGATATCAGAGGCAGATAAGTAATTGATGTGTCAAGAGTTGATCATATCATAGTCATTTCATAGTTCAGGGAAAAGACAAGTCACCGTCCCCTCCGGCAGGTAAAGACTGGGTGCTGCACTACTTGTGATGTAATCCAGTTGCTTAAGGAGAGGCTGCGGTGTATACTGCCATAGAGGACAATGCCACGTGACTTGTTGCAAACACAAGGGAGGTACTGTGTTACACTGTCAAACATTCGAGGAGTGGAAACTGCAATGGCAACATCACAGTCCAGGCTGACAGACAGACAGGTTACTGAAATAACACGTAAAACAACTGTAAGACAAGGCCAGGAGGATTCAGAGCTTTTTTAACACTGGATGTTAGTGATAAATCCATAGAAGACTTGGTTAAATTCCATGCACAAAATGAAGTTAGTGTAGGTGACATAATATAAACAGCAACAACTTGTGTCTAGGGAGGACTAATGGGTCAAACATTCGCAGGACTTTGACCCCAGAGACTGCTCTTCATGTCCCAACATGGGAGGGGGACACGATTTTGCCATGTGCTCTCTCTCTCTCTCTTGCGCAATACAGGGACCTAAGGAGAAGTGTAGACACACGTCCTTCCAGGGACAGAAGACAATGACATTTTTTGTTAAATAATAACAGCAGTGTGGATAAAGACAAATAATAGAATAGATAGAACAGACTGGCAAGGTCAGAAAATTGCAATACTGTGGCCCACTGGTACCACATCTGGATAAGCGCCTCCCTTAGAGGCAGCCCAGGTTCGAACACTACACCATATAAATTGCATTAAAAAAAATTTTAATTATCATATAATGCAGCCTATTAAACCAGGTAAAACCTTAGATATTATTTTATGATATCCAAAATCTAAGAAAATATCCAATCTTGCATTAAGATATTGTTGACAATATTTTGCTCATACCTAACCCAAACCTACAGCACTGATCATGTCTGAAACACTGATCGTTGGCAAACCACCTATTTTGTCTTATGTGTATAAGGATGTGTCGTGAAGGTGCTAACATGCAGCTAGTTAAGTACTCTCTCTTTGCCTTAATTCAACAGCAGAAAGAATTTGAAGAGAAAATTCGGCTAAAAATGAGCTGTATGTTCAAGTAGCTGTAAAACTCCAGAGGGATTTACAATCTAGAGAGAATGGCACAGCATTGCTCTGGCAGCAAAAGAGCTGAGGGGTGAGAGAGTTCAACACTAAGACAGTAAGCAGAAGATGGAGAGAGCAGGCATGTGTGTTTATGTTGTTCAGAGGAACAGGGTTTTCTTCTGGGTCTGCCTGGATGTGGGCATTGATCACTGAGGAACCCACAGTAAAAGAAGCTATAAAAATGTTTATTCAGAAATAAGGGTACATTCAACTCGGTCAGAACTAAAAACCCAAATGAAAGGAACACGGAGTCCTGTTGATAACAGTACACAAAGCGGTGCTCAGCTGATCAGTGCCAGAAGGTTCTTTTCTACGATTCACAAAAACAATGCTGTTAAAAAAAATAAAAAAAAACCTTCTTAACGTGCTGTGACTTCCTCCTGAACGGGAGGTTGGTTCAACTGAGGAAGATGACAAAAAAATAATAAAATGTCAGTATCAAATTACATGAGTGTGTATGGCTTCAGGTGACAGAGTTGTTCATCATTTTGCGTAACATGATTTGATTACTGTCAGTCTCAAATAATGATACGGTCAGTGTTGGTTGCACAAATAACATAAATCACTAATCTTCCATCTTGCCGTCTACGCTGGTTTAAATCAATCCCGTCTAGAACAATCTGGCCTCTGTTACCACCTCCGAAAGCAGTACACAACCGACACCATTTTCACCTCTGGTACATTCAAATGAAGGAAAAATGTCACAGAGGAATAAATATTGCAGCTTGAACTAGCAGTCTGAACGGGTCTATTATGACCTCACCTGATATTCTTTGAAATTACTGACAGTAAGGGAGTTAGGAATGTTGCAAATCTGCATTTCATTCCTCGGTTTTCCCCCTTTCAAGTTAGTTGTATGAGCAAATAGCAAGTCTGGCTTACAAACATATCATTCACACACAATTAACTGGATTGGACAGTTTTAGCAGCATATCATATTAGATATCTCCTCAGCTGAGGAGGAAGACTTTACCAACTCCTCTATTATGTATCATTACACATGAATATGAGGGGCAGTCTAGACTGTGGTTTTATCTCAGTTCATTATATTTTGCTAGGACGGGATACATAGTAATTCAAGGCTATCAAATGTCAACATCCACCACTTTTTGTACTCACAATGCCATGTTTTTTTAGCCTACACAAACCAAATAAATTCTCATATTTTAGTGTATTTTTATTTTCTGTTCATCTTCCCTTCACTTTTATTACTTGAATTTTTATCCTTTCAATAAGTGAAGTAAGAGAAGGTCTTTCCAGGTTGCATGGGCTCCTTTATTTTGAAGTTACTTAAATAAATATGTGAACATTTGAATGGTCAGAAGTTAGATTTGGTTAGTTCACTCTCAGAGCTATGGAATAATGTATTATATATCAATAAACGCAATTTTTGCCTCTTTTTTTGCACCCAATTGTGCATAAACTCAGGGTTCTTTAATGATACAAAAATAAATTATAGAAGTAAGAAGTAAATCATTATCACATAGGTTAAACTATTCATTCCTAGTTAAGATTTTAGGTTTCACACATCTCCCATCAATGAGTACTACCTATGCGTTAAACAAAGGAGTAAGCTAAAGTCCAACAACAAACAGATTTAGCCATACATCAACCAACTGCATCAGTCTACAAACACATCCAGGTTCAGATCCTGCACTGCCTGTTTCGGACTCAGTGTGGCGCTGATAAAATTTATTGGCCCCTCATTCATCTCTCAGCGTGCTGTAATGAGAGAGTCAACTGGCAGAGACAGACGAACCAGCCATTACAGACTCAGTGGTCTATCTCTTCTGTCCATCTGCCAGACAGTTGTGCTCATTAATTGCCAACCGCTTGTTGCTGAATGGAATTTAAAATTAAATTTACATTGACAGTGTTTAGGAAGCCCAACGGGGAAAGCTTGCCTTAGTTTCTAGCAAAAAAAAGCTGATTTGTTTACAAATTTCAAAAATACACAATTGAGTAAAAATTGTTGGAAAATCAAATCAGTTTACTGCTTACAGGCGTCAAATGGAGTGCAGGGACCTGACGAAATGCAGCATTGCAACACACATGGAATTCTAGCTTAACTCAGAAAAAAAGGAAAAATGCCTGAGTTGAGCAGATTAAATAAAAGAGCAGATTATGACTATGGGGTCGGCACCGTCAAGGCTCCCACCACTGGACAGATTTTTACTGGCAGTGATGGGGGTTATTAGGACGTGGGGATTTACAGCTGCCGTTGCTGCTGTTGGTGACAATGAAGTTGGCTGTGGTGATGACACACAAAGGAATTATTTACCCAGTGAGAGAGCAGAGATTGCATTCAGTAAGAGGTAACAGAGGAGGTGGGAGGAGGGTTCTCAGGGTTAAAAATAGGGCGGGATGTGGAGGAGATGTACTTCAGACTGAGAAGAGAAGAGGGAAGCAGCACACTGTGTGACAAAGAATGAATGGATGATAGAAGCAGCAGAGACGGATAATATGAACAAACAAAAAGAAAGAGGTGGTATAGACAGTACGATAAAAGAGAAGACGCAGAGAAAAGAGGCCAGTTGGTATAGATCCAGGTGCTTGCTGCTTGAACACTAGCTATACAAGTATCAGCAGGAGGTTCAACACCAACTCCTCCTCTCTGCTCCTCCCTCTCTAATCACTGCTGCATCATTTGCATCATGGCGCAGCCCTATTGCCAGGCTGGCTCTGCTGTTATTGGACACACACAAACATGTTTAGCTCAACTCTACAACTCTGCTCCTGAAGCCCTGCACACACACCCAACACAGGAAGTCAGTAAGCCATTCAGCTAACTGGCTATCAGAGAACCAGTTTAGAAGAGAAGAATTTGATTTTAGATTTTTCCTCTCAGTTATTGGTTGCAGTTACAGTGTAATGACTACACAGGTTTCCCCTCAGAAGCTTCTCCTATTTAGTTCAACAATCCACATATATGCAGTTAAAGCTGGGTCATATAATGATATGTTTTGATGAATATTCTGAAAATGAAATAGAATGTCTATTATATACATTTTCAATATTGTTCCTACTGCAGTGAGTCAAAACTGGCTGCCAAACTGAAAAAAAATTATGGTCTTTGGACAATGCAGTGTTTTGGGAGAGACAGTGCTTCACTAATGGTCTGACGCTCAGCCAAATGTAAAAAAAAAAAAAAAAAAAAAAGCTCTTAACTAAGCAACGGGGGGAGGGGGACAAAAAAGTCCAGGGCACCCCCTGTGATTAAGTGCGAATCAGGACAACATGCCTTTTTTTTTTTTAAATTTAGTTACCTTAAACATGTTGCTTACACTATGGTACGTGGAATTGTTTTGTTTATAACTGCTACATAAATACACAAGAGTTGTAATGAATGGTATCACACTACATGTCTATTACATATACAAAGACACAGCAGATCTTTGGATCAGGCCTACATGCAGGTCAGACCGACCCTGCATTACCTGTACAGCAGCATCTCAGCCATTGCCGGGTCACATTTATTGAGTCTACTGCAGAAAGATGCTGATGAGAAGTGAGCATAGGTGGCAAGTGAACACCACTTTCCGCATGTGTTTTTTTGCAATGCACGTGGCTGTAGTAGCCTGATGTGCACGGACAGAATAGTATCTGCATCTTTCTTTGCTTGCGAACTCTACTCACCTTGGCCATTTTTTAAACTACACACTGCAAACACAGCAAAGCTTCTGTACTTAGGCTATGAACTGGTAGCCTATATTGGGTGTATATACTATGCAGTATGCTTTTTTTACCCAATGCAAGCTGGGACAGGCTTCAGACCCCAAAACTATACATCTATATGAATGTTTAGCCTTTGGCAATGTCTTGATTAAAAAAAAAAAAAAAACATCTGCCCAATATTCCCTACTTCTCTAAATTAACCTCCAATTAAGGTTGAGTCAAAGGTTGCTCGTGGTTAACTGTATTTACCAACACTAAAATTGGTGGATATAGGATGTTGTGCTGGCCACTTCATGAGTTTAGCGGATTAACCCAATTACAGTAATGCTATGACTACAGCAAATATCACAGAAAGGCCTAATTCCACCTATTAATCCTAGACTTAAACCATGTGCTCTGAGACACACTAAACAGAGAGCACAGACAGTCGGAATTAAATCACAGTATTTACCAAATCCAATCATAGTAAAAATATGTCAATATTTTGAAAATGACTTATGGTGCTTTCCCTGGACATACACACAGAGAATTTTGATTGTCATGCCAAGTATGTTGATCATTTGATTTAGCTAGAAAAGTCTATTAAACCAACACAAATGATTTTTTTTTTTTTTTACCTTATTTATATTTTACAAACAATCACAACACTATCTCAGTGGCTGCCTCATTTTGAACAAACTGCACACACAGGAACTTCCTGACTTTACACATAACCCATAAAGCCTCACACCAACCAACCCCCACCCCCCATGCTTGTCCCTAATACAGACTTGTCTTTTGTATTTTGTAAACCAGCCAAAAGTCATAGCATGGGTAGAACACACAAGCATCAACTTGAATGAAGGTTTGTCCTTCATCGGCACAGCAGAGCACTGTGTGTGTAGATTTCAAACCAAGCTCAGCACCAATCTCTGCTCTCAAAGGGTTCACAAAGTTAACATGGTTTAGGATTAACATTTAACATGCGGCTGTGCCAAGGTTCCAAAGTCCCCCTTCAAGCTGAAATGGCAGGTTCGCCCAGGAATGGACCTTGAGGTTTACCCGTTGACCTAGTGTACAAGCAAACACGTGTATCCCAGCTAACACAGTAAACACCTAAAATTAGTGTGTGAAATATGTCACTTCTTAAGATTTCTACTAGATTACCAGATGGTCAGTTTACCATATAGATTTCAGGTTTACCCTTCAACTTTCTTGATAGAAACAAACAAAAGCACTTAATTATTTAATTTATGCAGGTTAAGTTACCAGTGTTTTCAACACAACTGCACTCTGGCAGGCTGCTATGGTACATTAAACCCACCAAAGTCTATCTGCCAACCAATTTTAGCATTTTCGTTTTTATTTTCATTCATCTCGGAGAATGACTCAATCTATGCTAGATAATCTCCCCTCGCTCTATTGAACATTCTCTGCAGTTAACAGAGAGGGAGATATTCTCTGATAATCAAAGTAACGTTAGATGAGTTTATTTGTGTGTACGCACATTCTGATATGCAAGGTTGAAGGATCCAAAGTATTAGCACAGGCTTTAAATAAAGGTTACAGAGGATTCTCTATGGGTTTGCCCCTGTCATTCAACTGTGTTCAGGCATAGACACACTAGCCCCATAACACACCAATGAAGTAAATGAAAGAGAAAAGCAATCGATCAAGGAAGTCCATGAGGGAGAGACAGACAAACACAGACAGCAAGTCTGTGACAGAATCAAACTACAGAGCCTCTAGAGTCTCTGCAGCTTCACACACATATCTGATTAATGTTGCTGAGTAAAACCCAGGGTCTTTTCCAATCAGGAAAACTGACTGGAGGTCTTAAGGGGACTACTCTTAACCTTCTCTTCATCCCAAACCTAGTTCTACTTGTGAACTTGTGCACCTTCTCAGAACCTGTTTGCCTTACTACTGGTTAGAGAGCCATTAGGTTACTGTATACATCCCTATTTGTCTGCTTTCCCAGATCTGGGAAGACCTGCTGTGTGCTGGTGTATCATAACAGACATATTGGAGGATAAAAGCATGTCCTTCTCCACTGTACTTAAATGTCCACCAATTTACTGCCTGTGAAAGTAGAAATTTGAGTTTTTTGAATTTGAAAATTCTTGTCGGTTCACCTCAAACGACACCTGGGTACATGGATTTGTCAAGCTCCAACTGCAATGATCATTAGCAAAGAACAGTGTCAGAAACATTTAGTTTGCAGCTTCTCCTTTTCGGGTGGTACTGACTATCACTTTCATCAGCTGAAATGACAAACATCAGTCGACTGGGTCATATCAGATGTCACTAATTAGCATTTGTTCTGAAACTCATGCCAGGCCAAAATAAAACTCCCTTGTCTAGTTAAAAGGTGGAGTGAAGTCCTGGTGCAGCAATAGGCTAAACCAGCATTGTTTGAACTCACTTGGTAAGTTGTTGACCATTATGGATGTTTAATTATATGTAAAAGTCAGCCTCACATTTAGCAGTGCTGTACTGTACTAAGACGAAAGCAAATGAAGGTTAGCACTTAAAAATGTTACCAGAGGGAAATGGGTTTACTGCCTTAATAGGCCACATTACTTGCTGTACGATATCCTGTTGAGACATCGTATTCCCCTGTAGGGCAACAGGAGCAGCATTTTATGAGCACAGCTTCAAAGTGATGTCACTGAGCTGCACCCTTAAACATTACGCTGCATGAGTGTTTGAGCAGCACACAGCTACTCATTTGTCCAATGTTTGATGACTCCAGCTGGTCAGTCCTGCCTACAGCCACTGAGAGCCTGACACCAACAAAAGGCTACGACTTCCCTGTCCATTCTTATTCTTATGCTCATGAACTGCCTAAAAGAAAATTACACAACCATGATTCACTTACAAGGGCCTAAAGTAAGAACGTCACATCTCCAAAATTTGGCAACTGAGATTAGTTTTTATTGTAGAGAGACAATGCTTTGGTCCTGTGCTAGGGCCACTCAGTCTGCAGTACCACACTTCTTATATAATGCATTATGGATGAAGTCATTGCTATGATACACACAGCAAACACAGAGCATCTCAAACCTTTTGGTCTCAGAGACTACATAACAACGATCTGTGTTGAAGGAAGTGAGGAGAAACAGCATTCCTGCTTTCCTATATAAAACCATATACAAAACAGTGAAGAGTAATGACCAGGGGAGGAAAAGCATTTCCATACCAGGGAATAAATCAAGGGGACGACTACTCAATGACTCCCCAAAGAAAGCACCAGTTAACTAGCCTGAATCTGAGAAACACAAACTTGAACATATTTCAACACTCACAGCTGAGCCTGGTAATGCTCAGCATAGAGCAGGAGCGGCAGAGTGCATCTGTGGATCTCAAATTAGGTAAAAACTTAACAGGACTTATGCTTTAGCTTATTTTAAGCTCTTCAATGGCACAGACCTTGTTTTCACTTAGTTTCACATTGGTGGTCATATAACCATGACTGTGGGCTGGTAGAGCCAGTCTGCCCAGACATGGCGGAACAACATAACAGGCGGCACCAGGTTGTCTGAGCCATCACTTCAAGGCTCATCAACTCAGAAACTGGTCCCGAGAGCATACATTGATTTAAACCAGCTCAGCTCCCAGGCTTAGCTCTGCACAGGGAGAGTTAGAGATAAAAAAAAATGATGGAGGGGAGAGGTGACATGATGGATGGTTACTGACAAGAGCCTAACTGGTCTCCTGGAGGCAGGAAAGGTGTGACAAAAGCAGGATGAGAAGAGAAGTGAAGAACAAATCACATCCTTGTTTACGCAGTATCATTCTCATGAAGGAATGGAGTTGAAGGTAGCACTAAATTTGTCACAAAAAAAAACAAAAACTGAAAGCATGCAGTTGAGGCACAGGATGGTGCTGTAAATGCAAGCGCCCATCAAATGTCAGACCAGGATAAAACATCTCTTGCTCAAACTGGGAAACTTGTTTTTTGTTAACATATATGCACACATATATGGTAAATGATATGCATTATGTTCTACACAGTGTCCCAATTATGCATTTTCTTTCTTTATTTTGACTGATGGCATGATGGAACTGCGAAGATCATTGAGGGTAGTTGTAAAAGCAAAAAGGGCAAAAATATTCGTAGGAGTATTATCCATCATTGACAACACAGAATTTAGGAAGCCCTAGCAAAATCATTCAAGTGATTGGCAGTGACTGATAAGAACCAGGTGAACATGAAGTCATCATCAACCTTTTTAAAATTATTTTCAAGGAATTTTGAAAAGCATAATTTACAAACTGCAGATTATTTAAAAAAAACATCAAAATGTATTTGGTTTGCATCTGACAAACATATCGCTCCTCACTAACTTACACCACACCTCTGTATTTATCTAATCATTAGATGTACACAGACTTGTTTCGAGTTGTTTAGCAGCTGAGACTGTAGCTGGGATGTGGCTGCTGACTTGACACACCCTGAGATGGATTGGACACACAGAAGGAGACTGCTCTGGAAAATGACAACTGCACAAAGAGATGTCCATGTACCACACATATGACTCTTTTCATTTGAAATTGCATCTGCATGAATCATTAAATTGCTCTATTTAGAAACAGTCAGAATAGCCTGGCAACAGAAAACACTGATGTTCTGGCTTTCTGCCCCTTTAAGAGGGTGATTCCATGGCAAAAGCTGGTCTTCTCGAATTAAGATAAAATTTAGGTGCATTTATTTATTGCATTTATTGCATGTGATCAGACCTGATATTTACACGCATATTGTGACAGCTTGAAGTACACGTGTGGATTGAATTTTCCATATCCCCTCCCACAGAGGAGGGGCTATAACACATGTTTATTTTGTCAATGTGCTCATCAGCTTTTGTGTGTGTGAGAAAAGAAAGAGACAAGAGGGGCTGAACAAATCAGGACACTGTGACAAATTGTGGATGGTGTTGCCTCTCTGACAGGTAAAGAAATAAAACAGAAATGGGAGCACCTAGGCAGCCATCAATATACTGAGGAACCTGCCGAAGTGAGGGATTACACCATAACATCTTAGCTTCAGCGGGAACTAGAGACTATAGAAAGTAACCTTTTGGATGATTGTATTGCTTTCCAGAATACATGTAAGAAGACCTGAAGTGATAGCCCTAACATTCAGAGATATACAGGGAAGTGTACACAATAACTGTGTTGCTTTCTGTTTAACATTAGCTTGAGGTTTAGCTGCCATTGTGGCAGTACAACAATCCAGTGTTTGTTATCTAAACACACAAACCTGAAATCATACCGAATGACTGGTGTGTAGGTTCAGAGTGTAAAGGACTGTAAAACTCTGTCTTTAAACAGTTGCTTGGTATTAAAGGCATTCGCCCAAAGCACCATTTATGGCGAACGAATCCATCACCCCCCTCTCTCTTTCTCTCAAACTAAATAGTTTCCACATTAGTTGCCAAGTGATCGGCTAGGCCTGGGCCAAGGACACTGCCTCTATTAAACTAACTAACAGCACAAGTAGTGCTGCTGGAAACGTAGAAAAGTGTTTGTCTCCTGCCCTTTCAGATCTTGAACAGATCTCCTGATTTTGACAGGTTGACATACTAACTCACCAAAGCATTCACTGGTCTAGCACCCCCCAAAAAAACAACAACTGTTCTGTTTTCTACCCATGCATATTTCATAACATATTTTTATGCATATTAATGGATTATTAATAGAATTATATGCTCAATTTAGATGTCAGACTACGCTACCCAAATCACTCGCCTCTCGCACCAAAAACAGAAAACGTTTGCAAACTTCATTGTCAAGCTTGCAATGGCCAATTTTTTAAGAAAAAATGTTGTGTCAGGTTCTGGCATGTTTGAGCAGTAATGGAGCAATATTGAAGCAGTAGATAAGGCCATGCTCCATGTTTCCATCTATTTATTTGTAGTTTAATACAAAGCTGCAGAGAGGGGGCATAAAAGAGGCCATGTAACAATGGTTTTGTCACTTTAACTGAGTTAATTAGTTATGTTAAAAAGTCAGTTAATTTAAAAAAAATTGGATTTGAAAGAATGACTAGTTTCGTGCCTTTTAGTGATAATTCAATGGATGTACATCATGGTAACAGTACATACCATTGAACAGTAGCCAGTGTTTTCCACACATAGACTTCCACCTAAAATTATTTGCTTTTACTTACTGAATGGAGAGGAAAACATTTGGCAGTGGGAGGAGGTGTCACCTTAAACAAAGCTTCAATCCGTTAGAGGGATCATGGTTTATTGTGTCATTAATTGTTGACGAGTTAACAGTGCCACAGAGACAAACATGATACCAGCAATCACCTGCTGATTGCTCTGCTGACTGTTAGAGGCAGTAAGTTGCTAACGTATAACTTTGTATGCAACCCATTGAGCAAATAAACAGACCTATTTCATCAATGTATGATTGTATTGTTTTGAATAGCACATGGACACATAACTTATTCATAGTTTATTCATTTTATATGACAAATGTTTATTGATGTTTGTTCACCTTATCACCCTATGACCCCTTGAATTAAAAAAAAAAAAAAAAGAGTAGCTCCTGGATAAAGCAACTTGAGTATCCCTGTTAAGAGTAAAGAGATGTACAACATAAATCCAAAGCATGCACATGAGCTTTGTCTTCTTCCAAAAGTATTGACTGTTTTTTGTGAAGTCACTAACTGCCTGCTCGGGCCTTCCAGTACCTTGTGCTTTAACCAGGCCATATCCAATTAAGACTCTCTCTTGCTCTGTGTCCTCGACATTTCAAACCCTCCTGAGCCTCTCATCACCATTTATTTCATGCATGTGCCAGACTTCTGGGAGCTAAAACACAGCAGTGCAACAAACATGGTAATTTGAAGCACACGAAAACTACGACGCACCACACGGCATCACAGTGCAGAGACTGCAGAGACAGAGAAAAACGCCTTACCCGTCCTCTACAGTATGTAGGGCATCGGGGGCAGGCTTGGCTTTGTTCAGGCACATATCTTTGACATTTTTAGGCCCACATAGAGAAAAAGCAGCATATCCCGACATGAAATCAGAGCTTTAGTAAACAATGTGTTCCAACAGTCATAGCAGAGAAAGCAACCCGTGGCTGGGCACTGAGAGAACTGCTGATGTATTCACAACTCAGGGTCAGATAAAATTTTGACCTAGATTGAACTCTAAAATAAAGCACAATCAATCACAGAAGAAGAATGTGCGCAAGCTTTATGGTGAAGGGAAACAATAAAGTGCCTTTGCGTGCCTGAGAACGTTATACTTTTCTGCACCGAAAACAGTCACACAAACAGAAAAACTGGACATCATTCCTTACACAAACTAGAATGGCTCATTATATTGCTGGACAATAATATGGAAGTGCAGTCCACACACAAAACAAACAGAATTCTGCTACAAGTTTACATTGTAGCACTGATGTTGACAAGCTTCTCTATCTAATTCAAAGGCCATGTAAGAAAAGCTGCTAATTATTCAGACTTGCCTCGACATTTGAAACCTACTTGTACCTAATGACTGATTCACAGAGCAGGTCCAATGCAGAGGACATTTCCATTTCAAAAATGGAAATCAAAACATCAACATCAATGGACTTGCCTTTTAAACCATAAACTTGCTCTGAACCCTTTATCTCAAAAAAAGCATAACTCACAGTGGAATGAGCCATAACAGACATTTCCTCATAAACATAACTTCTAACACACTGTTAGACAAAACACTACCTGATAGAGTCAGTTCACAATCGCAGAAAATTTCAGTGGGCGTGAAAGGAGCTTTCAATCGAGGATAAAAAGTACTCAGAGTTGGCTGAGTGCAGTAATGCACTTGTGTATGGAGCCGAATGCAAATGGGGAGTTAAAAAGCTGCTGGTTATAGTAAAGGCTTTAACCAGTGTGTTTGCAGGTGTGAAGAAACCTGTTAATAACTCAATGCTGTGCCTTAATGTCTGTTGGTAACTGCCTTGTCAGTGGATTTTACCTTGAAGTTGCTGGAGTTTACCCAGGAGCTGGCGATGCCGTCCACCATCTTGTCCAGTGCTGTTTGGTCCTGCTCCAGGTCGTGCGACTTCTCCTTGTCCAATATGTAATCAATGATCTCCTGCCCCACCTGCAGCCGGCGGCCCATGTCCTTCTGCAGGACCTGGGCCAGGCAGTTCTCCATGCTGGGCTCCATTATCCTGGCCTCTGATAACCCACCCCTCTGGCTTCCTCAGTCTGCCTGGCTGAATGACTGACTGATTGGCTACTAGCAATCCTCCACTGCTCAAAGCAGTGGGTTTGACAGCTTAACAAAAGGAGCCCCAGTTAATGGGTGTTTGGCTAGGTGACCTGGAATAGGGAGAAAAAAGGAAGAGGCAAATGCACCAGTCTGCTTGTATTTTTATCCCTGAGGACAGGCCTTGTCTTT
Source organism: Hypoplectrus providencianus (assembly GCA_028566105.1). Classification (NCBI taxonomy): domain Eukaryota; kingdom Metazoa; phylum Chordata; class Actinopteri; order Perciformes; family Serranidae; genus Hypoplectrus; species Hypoplectrus providencianus. The sequence continues at coordinate 1,767,197 of JAOWBC010000002.1, forward strand.
GTGCCAAGTGCTAGCTTGCTAGCAAGCTAGTGGCTGTGCCCTAGGGATGGATGCAGCAGGGCTTGGGGAATGGCAGTAATGCAGCATGTGTGAGTCTGGACAGCAGCTGGGGAAAGTTTACTACTCCCTCCCACTTGGGTTTTTTTTCCCTCTTCTTCTCCAAGAAGACTTAGAGCCAAACCGCTATAGCAGGGGTAGAAGAGGTGGTTTTGGCAAGCAGCGTGCCAGGCAGCAAATGGAGATGGATGGAGAGGGCTAACTTAGAGCTCCATGTCTTGTCCCGGGATCTGCCCTGGAGAGCCCTAGAAGAGCACAAAGGACAACAGACAGTAAAAGACCATTCATTGATGATTAGTCCTAGCAAAATATAAAAGAAATTTGTCAAATAATTTCTGATTTCTATATTGTGGTTACAACAGAGTGGTTAATCTAGTCTAATCTGCCAAAATGCTAATAAATTATGCTAATTATCAAAATAGACACTTTTTCTGATGATCAACAGACAATCAATTCATCATTCACTAACTGAGTTGACCCTAATGACACTTGTTAAGTTGACCCTCAACTAATTCATCAGGCAAACTAATTCATTATTTCTGCTTATGGTATAGGGAAAGGGTAACTTCCAACTGCATGGTAACTACTACTACTGAGGAAACAACCCCATTTTTTCCCTATTCTATCATATTGAGTATATTCATTCCCAAGAAAAATATGCCCAGAATTTTGCAATACTGGTAGCCATCACATATGGGTGGATTGTTTGGGCGTCTAAGCACTTTTATCCATAGTGTACGCAAGTCCCACAGGTCTTTGGGGCACTCCCCAATATTGCCGAGCCTCACACTAGCAGCTAGCAATGAGTTATAGCCGGTGCAGTTTAAATAACACAACAGAACTTCAGGGAAACCAACATAAAAAAAAAACATGACAAGACAGCTGAATCAATTAATTTCCCTTCCCAAACACACAGCCCCATCTCTGACAGCTTCAGTTGCTCAGCTTGACAGACCACTACTGCCGTGGAAACAGGGATACGGGGGTTGAGCTCCTCCAGATAAATAAGACACAAGGACATTACTGTCTGTTTATTTGCTCTAGCTCCAAAGTGCTTGATCATATGCTGATTGCACAAATTACAGCAAATAACCCTAGGCCCTTAGTGTGACAAGATTATCTAACAGAAAAGACTGCTTAAGCAACCTCTGTCAGATGTGGGCCTTTGTTCTGGGAGAAGAAACTCAAACCTGCATGACTTGAAGTGCTGGATATGGGCTGGATTCACTGGACTATGACCATCTTGGTGCCATGATGTGTGAACTACTTTCTTCATTTTAGAATAATGTGTTCACACATGTAATTAACATATATTGGCACTCATTTCAACAGCTAGAATAAAGTAAAGTAAAGTATCAACTGGAAAGAATTATGAGATGATTCTGAAAGTGCTTATGCAACTACCTCAGTTTTACTACTTTCTCCTTTAGAGCTAGGGTCCGCTCCATGCCTGATGTGAGACACCAGGAGACAACGTTTAAATATGCAGAAGAGATTGTATGATTTAAAATATTAAAATATTTTGGTGTACATGAATAATTGTGGAGCTTTACCGCCAGATTACCGTAAATTCCGGACGATAGAGCGCACCGTTATATAAGCCGCTGATGCTTATTTTAGGGAAAAAAATAACTTTGTACACGTATAAGCCGCGCCGGTAAATAAGCCGCGGGTGTCGGTTGATTTATCGGGGTTTTCTGGTAGGATTAATTTGCTTGGAAGTTAACAAGT
>JAOWBC010000002.1:1770808-1784310 GCA_028566105.1 Hypoplectrus providencianus
AAGCCGCACCGGAGTAAAAGCCGCAGGGCATGAAGCTTCGGAAAAAAGTCGCGGCTTATAGACCGGAATTTACGGTAGGTTGTAAAAGTGTTTTACTGGAGTATAAAAGAAGCTTGTGGATGTGACAGATATTAGTCAGAGGATTTTATTGGCAGATATCAGCCTCTCACAGATATACGAGTATATATAAAATCATGTAACGGCCAAATATCTGCCATTATTCTTATTCTTACCCTAATGCCAGTATCACCCGAAAAATCGATGATCAGGCAGGCTCTAGAGTATTCAAAATCCATACAACAGTTAAAATGTAACCTTTACTACACTCCCAAGACAACAAACACCTTGTGATTAGGTTTTCAAATCCCAGTTAAAAATCTTAACAATAAGATGTCTATGTCTATGTGTTGAACATCACTGTGTATGCAGTAACATTCGAGTGTGTGTTAATAATTGTGGATGAGGCTGCACTGGTCTGGGAGTTTGAACTGTTCATTTTAACAGTTTTGTCATTTGTCATTTACATCTCTGTGTCTTTATAATATTATGATTTATGATTTTGCCCTCTTAAAATGACTTGAAATGACACCATCTTCTTTGTTACATATGAAATCTACTCTTACCTTTGACGAGCCCATCTTGTTTATAGATTAATTTTGCCCACGCACACACACGCACACACACCTTTCTGATTTTTTTTTTTTTTAACGTTAGCTGAGCCCCAGCTAGCTCAGAGCCTGACCATCACTGTTAGCAATGCCAAACGAAGGAGCGCCTTGACAGCTACCAGATACTGCGAACATGAAACAAAAGCTTCCCCTGTAATTTACCCCCGTGGCCATGACACATTCCTTTTTCTTTGTTTCTCTCCAAAGCAGCTGGCCAACCTTTCTACTGTACCAGACAGGGTAGGTGTGTACATGTAGGAGAGAAAAAAGCTAAAGCTAGCCCCTAGCGAAGCCCTTCCTTTCAATGAAACGTCAGTTCACAGACAGGCAGACAGGCAGCACAAAGAGAAGAAAATGTGACAAGGAGGCGAGGAGGTGTGCCCACAACATTAATTTTTCTACTTACCATATCCTGTTTAGACGCCGCAGCTGGTTTGGACATACAGCTCGTGTTTTTCTGCTGTAAATACAGAGTCTCCGGCCCGAAATCTCTTGTGTCTTTCTCTTTCTCTCACTACACTCTCCACCCGGAATGCTGCCTGCAGGACAAGAATGGGATCGTCGTGCGCAGGCGCAGTCGATCCAGGGATGATGTTGGCACTTGGAAAACTGTCGCATGGCAATGTAAAAAAAAAAAAAACCTGTCGGTGTGTATCATGAATGTGTATAACTCGACGGCCAGCGACATCTGCTGGACATATGGGCTCTGTGACCCGTTTCATGTGCATCTTACTCGCAACAAGCCTACAGCCACATATGATTACTGAGAAGGGCTACATAGCACCAGGCCCCCACTGTACACAAAAAGAATACAAAAGCTCAAATGACTTAAAAAGGGGACAAAACAACAATTAGGAGTCTAAATGTTGCTACAAATACATAACATATTTAAGAACCATTTTGTTAGCAAAACAACCTCAGGGAGAAACAATTGTTTTTTTTGTTTTACACACCTTTCATGTGTATAACCAAAAAACAAACAAACAAAGAAAAAAAGATGCTAAACAGCAAATAAAGTCTGTGTGTCTTGCTCCTACATAGGATAGCTTGCAGGGCATTTTGCATGTCTCTGCCCAGGGGCCCATTGAGTCATTATCCTCTCATGCCAACAGCACTTAAATGTTTACCCAAGATGTTGCATCCAGAAATATAAGTAAGGAATGAACAACAGGATGTGCTCTGTGTCTAGCTAGAAACAAAATAGGCATTCAGCAGTGGTAAATAAATGTATTCAGATTTCTTACTTAAGTAACTAATACCAGACTGTGAAATTACTATATTCCAAGTAAATGTTCTACATTCAAAACTTAAATTAAAATACAAAAGTACCAGGATTAAAACATACTTGACGTCAAAAGTAACTATACTTATGTAGAATGGCCCAGAATGTGATATATAATCCAAGAATATTATACTGTAATTATTGTTGCATTTATGTAAGCAGCATTACATTTTCTCATGGTACTTATATTACTGCCAAATATTTTGTTTAATGGCTTTAATTTCACCAAATTTGTTAAATTGACCAGAAATGCCCTGGATGCCCCCCAGTGCAGTTAACATACTGTACATCAAGCAGGTAATTTTGATCAAATCATGTGTAAAATCAAGATATAAAAGGACCTAGACTCACAAGCCCAACCTATCAGGGATTTGTGTCCATACTACACAGCTATTCTTTAATATGTACAACCAGTTTATCTGGCAATGTAGCACTGACGTCTTGGTAATGGTGGAATTTTATATCACAAGCATAAGGCTTTACAGACACTAACAATGTTCTATCCAAGTGTCACAGTAAGCGGTTACAAAGTGACAGAGAATCAAAATGTACAAACAGCAGAACAAAAAAAACTAAAGCAGCTAAATGGAATTCTTTCATCTATTTTATTAACTTATCCTACCGCAAAATATCAAAATGTCTTCAATAAATCAATTGCTCTTTTGAAAATTAATACCAACAAAAGAAGGCTAGATAACACAATCTCACATCATTTTTATTTATAAAGTTCATACTTTACATTGTACACATTTTACTACACTTATAGTGTGCATAAAGCAAAAAAAAAAAAAAAAGGGTTCTTTCTGTTGTGTACCAACAAAACGGCCCTGTATGGCAAGAAAAAATGCTCCAAGACTGAAACACACATTCGCCACAGCTGAAGTCCAGTCACGACTGCTGCCTGTAAATTAGGCTCGCTGCGATTTTGCAAACATTGTCCATGGTGCTCAACTATGTAAGACCCACAATTATAGCAGAATCTTTCATACATGTGTCTTTCTCAAATGTAATGTGATCTCTGCACGCTAATAAGAAACACTGATGTTCCTTGTGTCTTCAGTTGACAGCCACAAAATCAAGTCCACAATAATCCACTGAGGACTTTCACTCTGCATCCTTTTCTGTGGGTTCTTCTCCTCCTGAGACATCCTCCTCGTCCTCAGTGCCCTCTTCCTCTTCTGAGGAGCACTCTTCATCTTTCTCCACAGATGGCATCTTAATGACTATTTCATCATCTGCATCATCATCAATCACCGTGGACTTCCTCCTCTCCAGGACTGAGGGGGTGCAGACTGGCGTGGTGTCCTGGAATGGAAGAGAAGAGCTCAATTACCACACAAGATCATTCTGGTCCAGATGTATCATCACTTATTATGTTCAAGCTTTTCTACTGAATCTCTGCAGTTGTCATTTTTTGAATAAATCCAAGATGTTGGAACATGGGTTTTATCACGCAGCCACAAAGAGACACACGCGATAAGCTTAATGCACCGCAGTACTATTGGCACAGTTATCTGACCCCAGATCACTGAAACACCTGGGCTCATTTTCAGTCTGTGCCAGAGCTAAACACAATATGAGTGTTGGCCTTACATCACTGCATGTAGATGCATTCATGGAATCAGTGGACTTCTTCTGAGGAACCTGGGCAGCCTGGAACAGCAAAGAGAACAATAAAGGTTAACATGAAGTCTACATACTAGCGGAGCAACTCTTCAGTGTTAAACACCTATAAGATGACAAGTTTTGATTAGAAAAGCACGGCAAGCATCATGGCTCACAAGGCATCTCTTGATTTTGATTTAAATTTTTAGATTCTTGTTGTTGTGTACAAACTAGCGAGCTGCCTTGTAAAGTTCCTATCCCAGTCTCAAAAACACTTACAAATCCAGGGAAATCGTAGTCGATGCCTTGTGCTGCGAGCCTCTTGCGGAGCTTGCCTTCTTTCCGCAGTAGTCTCTCTGTCATCTTGGTGACCTGCTCCTCTGTGCGCTTCTTGTTGTAGCGGGTAACCGCAGGATATGAGGGTTTTTTAAAATGCCTTTGGGAGCCAACGAAGAGCTTCTCGTGCACATTCTCTGGTGCAATCACGTTACCTGAGAAACAGCAAGACATCGCTTGGTTGATCATCTCAGAGCAATTTATATTTACAGTAGTTAAATGGATATGAACCACTGTCTGACATGAATGTAACATAGAGGCACAAAGTATTATCTCTACTGTTAAATCTGTAAACAGATCTTAACCTTCAGAGCCCCCAATCTGTTGATGGTTGTTTTCTGTTTTTTGTCACACTTTACTAACTATGGCTTTGTTTTTCACAGAAATATGTCTATGCAGCAAAATAGAAATAATTTTTTTACCTTACAAAAAAATGAAGGAAAACTTGTTTTAACAATGTTATACCAAGTTTTTTTGACAAAATAAAGCAAATTTAATATTAGATTTGGGTAATCTGTCTGAACTTTCAGCACACATTATGCTTTTCAAATAAAATTGGTAAATATAGCCTTTAATTTAAAAAAAAAAACCCTCTCAAATAAGCCACTGGGTCATGGGGCTCAGTGCATTAAGAATAAACACAATATGATGTAATTCAATTTGTTTGTCAAGTGACATTGACCTGGTGTCTAAGAAAAAAAGGGAGGCTCATACTGCTAATCAACAGTTGTATAAGATTAATACTCACATTTGATGAGTCTCTCTCCCATGAGGTAATTGTTCATGGTCTCTGCAACAATCTTGGCCACTTCATCACATTCAAACTCCACGAATGCATAGCCTTTGCTCCCACCTGTCTGAGACAATGGCAGATCGGAAACAAATGATCCCATACCTTAATTGTATTACAGTTTAAATGTATTTTTATTTAATTTCTTTATCCTGAACATTACTCTAGTTGTCCTCTTACTTTTGTTGGCACATGGGTTTTATCGCTCTGCCAATGGAAGAGCAGGTGATAAGCTTAACGCGCCACGATACTTTAGGCTCAGTTATCTGACCTCAGACCATTGTTACACCTGAGATCATTTTCAGTCTGAGCCAACCCAGCATTACTTCTACACTGTCCAGTCAAACTAATGAGACTACTGCATTATACAAACTGCAGCAAAGTGAGAATAGCTTAATCTATATTCCTGATTCATTTTTTTTTTACATTGAAAAGCAAGAGATAAATAAAAATAAAGTTTAACGGAAATTACTTGTTAATTCTTACCACCTCCAGTATTTTGTTAGACACTATATGAATTGAGCATTGTAGTTATGGATATTTCATCCAGTGTTTGATGTACTTTATCATATGTGCTACCTTTTTACTCCTTGACAGCCGCAGCCTCCGGACATCTCCAAACTGTTCAAAGTAAGTTTTAAGTTGAGGTTCATACAGGCCAAGTGGAAGGTGACACACGTAGATCACTCCCGGAGTCAATCGGCCCCCCTGTAACAAAAAACAAATATGTTAAATATTTAATTAAAACACAATGGAGATTCATTAACAATTGAGCCAATTTTAATACACAGCAAGACAACATAAGAATGATATAGATCCATGTGGGACGGGCCTGAAATTTTGACCTGACATATGTAAATATAAAGAATGAAAGCTTAGTTTATAATGACCAAAACCTAAGTCAATATTTCATCTCACAATACTGATATAGTTATGCATTGCATTAAAAATACAAAAAAGAACAGAGCCATCATCGATGTTATCAGCGGCCCCATTGCTTTTCCTGTGTCAGGAAAAGCAATGGGGCGTCTGAAGAAAGGGTGGATTATAATTTACAAAATATTTGTTATCAAAAAATCTCATGAAACTTTTGTTTTAGTTATTCATATAAACTTTAAATGCCACAAAATGGAGCTGGTATTAATAAATACTGATAAGACTGGTACCTGTTAGAGCAAAGCGAACAGACCTGAGTCACATTGATGGGTAAGGCAAGTATAAAATTTTAACAAAAGGGCCATGGAGCACCATCTTTATAAACACTTCACTTATCGTTGGTAAACACTAAAATCATCGCTTCAAGAAGTTCAGCATTATGGAGAAAATATATTCTATTAAAATAACTTGAGGTAATTATACGAACAGAAGAAACAGAAGCAACCTCGTGTTATGTGAGTCCATGGCTCTCTCAGGGCCACAGTTTTAGCTTGACCCACCTTGGACGATTTGTTCTTCTTCGCCTCGCGCACTTTCCTCTTGAACTCTGACTCTTCTGTGGGGTTCAAAGCCAGCAGCTCTTCGGCTGCTTTAGGAGCCGTTTCTGCTTTAGTTTCAGTCATTTCGATTAATTAATGACACGAGACATGTAAAAACAACGCCGTCAGTAAGCTCTCTACAAACCACGTTGGCGTCTTCCTCCGGTTACACATGTGGTTGTGTTAACTAACGAGCAGCGGAGGAAGGTATATTCTGTGCTGGAGACAGTTTAAGTACGACACAGCGCCACCTACCGGTATGGAGGATAGTGGTGGTACATTCTGCTTTCGTCTTCTATGTGTTTTAAATTTTCACGTATTTATTTAAATGTGTCATTTACTTACTTGTTTTTGAACTGCCCTTGCTGGAAAGCCTTGAAGTGGAAAAAAGGTACGGAGGCCCTTTTGGAATACAAATTGTCAATATGACCTGCGTCAATGTTTTGTTAGATTTTCCCTTCATGATTATACCTTATTCTTTTTAATTATCAAAACAGTCCTTTTATGACTTGTTAGTTTTTTGCATATAGGCTATATGCTGCAGAGTTGCATACAATATTTACAGTATGGACAAATCCCAAGGTATTTTAATTGATAACATGGGAGTAGGATTATAAAGTGTAACCTTTTACCATTATTTTAATTTTTGTAAGCTCTATATAATTTTAGATATCATTTTGTTCTTTTGATTATTTTAAATGACTTATTGTATCATAATAATTAAAAAGCTCAATATTAAAAATGCGACTTGTTTAATGCAATTTTCATGGCTTATTTACATACTAATTATAAGTTAAAGTGTATAACCATAGTAGTGTATTATCATTAGACAATAATGTATCTGTTATCAGGCATCTATTATTATTAATTAGGCTCATTTTTATTCTTTTTTTTTTTCACATAAAAGAATTAACCTTCCATAAAAATATGTAAAAAGAAAAAAAAAAAAAAAAAGAGAGAGAGAAGGAAAGAGAAGGAGGAGGGGACCCAGGGGAGGGGGTTGAGAGGATGAAGACAAGGGGGTGGAGTGTAAAATAATTAGATAGAGATCAGCAGCGCACACAGCAACATCAGTTGCTCTAAATTCATGACATGGCAACAAAAATCATCTACTTCACAGTGAATGGGAGACCAGAGAAGGCTGAGTTCCCTGTGGATTGCCCTGCACAGGATGTCAAAGGTAGGAACAGCAATATAGTAATAATAACCTTATTATTTGAAGTTCATTTATTTATATCAGGAAAATGTTTTCAAGGTATGTCTGAGTGCACACACACATCCACATGTGTAAATGTAGCATATAAGAAATAATCTGTAACTTGATCTTTTTATATGGTATATTTACCAAAGTTTTCCCATGTTTACCATGATTTTGCTTTATATGATGTGAATATCTGATCTGGTATTATAGGCCAAATTTGAGCCATATTAACAGATTTGCAGCAAGCAATATGCTCTAACAGCTTTTTTGCAAACCGAACAGTTTTGTTGAGAGGAAAGATGGACTGCACAGTGAGTTGTTAGGCAGGTGGATGAAAGAATTGTGTAAGTGTTATGGAGGTTGTCTGGGATGCAGACAGGGATACAGCTGCCACTGACAGCTCCTCACTCGTCACACAGATGGGAGGCTTTGAGGCTTTATCTGCTGTAGCACTGGTTTTACATGTAATATATACACACTTTGTTTCAAGTGGCGAGGAAAGCAAATTGAACCTCATTGAAGATTTCATACATAATGTTAATGAGCATTCATTTGGAAGGTGTTGTTTTTTATGGTTACAACCTGTGGATTGAAACATGCCCCAGTGTCACTCTGATTAAAATCATTTTCTATATGGGTACACCAAGCACTATTTTGGGGGTCATGCATGATTGAAGTCAGCCTAACTAACTAAATCTTTAAACTTAAAGATTATTTGATGATAATAAATAATATATATATATAAACTTATAAAATGTTGGCAGACTGTATTTTTAGCTGATTCTCAACCCAAAGAGGTCCTGAGATCATTTTACAATGCTAGATTTATGTAAATGTATTTATGTAATGTAAGAACTGATAAGATACAATAAGCCAAACATAAAATTATACCATACTTGGCTATGATTTTAGGCTTACATCACCATTACCAGTGATATAATACACAATTCTAGCACGTTATATCATTGAGTGTGTTTGTGGGTCGTGATTGCCATGCAAGGGGTTGTTTACAAGGGTACGGAAAAATACTCATATAATCAGATAAAGGGACATGAGACAAAAGGGGTTCTGCACAAACTGGCAGCTTAAAAGTTATTTATCATGACAATCAATATGGTATTTATCTATAAGACACTGAAAAATTCTTTGATAAAAAATAATAAAGCATTAAATACAACTTATATAGAGTATTGCTTATGACTGTACTGTATTGTATATTATTACTAATAAAATAATTATTTCTCAGGACAAAGTATGAAAATGCCACTTGTTCCTTTCAGATCTGTTCCGCGCTGCAGCTGAAGCAGGACCCCATGACATCCTGAAGCTGTACAACCCCAAAGGCAACATCATCAACATCTCCCTGAATCTGGAGCCCAACAGCCCAAACTCCTGCTACAAGCTGGAGGTGGTGGCCGCTGACTGCAACAGTGAGCCGTTAGGTATCTTTAACTTTGCACCATGGAAATCACAGGGCCTGAGTTTATTTTGAAATTGTTGACAGTCTCCTTCTCCTTTTGATGTAAATTTCAGGTGCGGAGCTTGCAGGTGCACTAGGATTTGATCTCTCCGCTATGGAGAAAAGGTAGGCCAGGTGGGACACAATAGAAACAGGACACACTTTAATATTCATGACCAACAATATGTTTAGTCTTTGAAAGAAAAAAAAAAAGAAACAGAAAAAGAGAGCAAGAGAGAAATTTGCAATGTCTGTGTGATTTCAGACTGCAGGGCCTGGAGAAGAAAATCCTGATTGAGGCTGGGGAGACTCCTGCAGTTGTATATGAGATGAAGAAACAGGTGGATTCATTCCGAGAGAAACTAGAGGTATGGACAAAGTATACTCTACTCTAAAGCTGTTTGGGGGTTTTGAGGTTAATGTAGGCCAAGCCCAAGGTGCCAATGGTTCTAAAGAAATATAAAATTACTACAAAGAAACAAAGTTATACTAAGAGATTCAGGAGGACTAGAGAGAGATGCAAACAACAACAAGGATACACAGAATATCAACAAGACACAGAACAACATCAGGGGAACCCAAAGCAACAATAAAATGACACAAAATGAGTATGAGACACTATAGAGATGACGAGATGACTACAATGAGACACAATACAGCAACAAAGAGATACAAAGTGACGAAAATGAGAAACAAAACAAAAACAAAGAGATGCAAAATGACTACAAAGAGACTCAAAGCAACAAACATGGGAACTAAAACAACAGTAAAGAGGCACAAAAAGACAGCAATGAGACATAAAATGTCTACAAAGACACACAAGGTAAACAAACGGATAAAAAGGGCATGGACATAAAAAAAAAATGCTTTAAGAATCAAGGCAAATCTCATACATAGAAATAACTACCATTGACCAAAACAACTCCAAAATAAGGGGCCTTTTGCATCTGTTCCCGTTATCTCATAATTTCCCCATGGCAACAGCGTAATCATCTGCATAGGAAGCTTTTTAATCAGTTCAAACATACTAACCCCTACTGATACTTGATACTGAGCTGAAAGTGCCCCTCCATATAGTTCATTGACGTGGTTTTCTGGATCACAAACTCTTCTCATCTTCCTTATTTCCAGCATAATGAGGCATCTCTTTTCAGATCCCATGTATTTCCTGCCCTATTTGAAATCTGTGGATTGGATAATGAAGATTGTGACGAGCTGCGTGTTGTTTTATCCTCCCCTGACTGTATTTATCCACATCCCCTTTCATCAGAGTGTGGAGCACCTGAGCTGGCTGGGCTTGTTTAAAGACCTGTCAGAGGGAACACACAAACCCTCCCCATTCTACCACAAGAGAACGCTGCACAAAACCAGGAAGGAGTGTGAGCATGTACGGGAAAAGTTTCTTCAAATGAGGCACGTCACATGCAAAACTCACCAAAAAAATGACTGACTACATATATTGAATGTTTTAATGTCTAATAAGCATAAATGCTCATGTTGTCACCTTTGCAGCTCACTGGAGGTATCAGAGGAAGTGAGGCAGTACTTAAAGACGCCAACCTTTGATAACTGGTAAGCTTCCATTCAGTCAGTATGAATCTGGACATGTTGATGCTTATATTTGAGTAACATGTATATTGGGTTTCTTCTAGAACATGTTAAGATGCAATCATGAGTGAGAAATGAGAGATATTAATATATTGTGGAGTCACTGACTTCAGTGGTTATGTGCAGAGGATGAAAAAAATGAGAATGGTAACAGAAAATTTACAAAAGTCACATCGTACATCTGTTTTAAATCATGTTGTCATGTTGGCTCCACTCATTGCAATTTAAAGGTAATTATTAGGGCCTAAGCAGAGAATGGTGCAAAAGCACTATTGTTCCTGTAGGATTTATTATATTACTGAGCATATTATTACTTGTTTGAATTACTGGGACAATAACTACTTATATCCAAAATAGTCACATCTTACAAACTGACGATAACTTTTCCTATTACATATTGGCCACAAAATTGCAAAACTGCATTGACCAAATGCAGTCAGCCATAAACTAGGTTTAGATCTAGTTCTGTTCTTTAAGAGGACCACAGAATTAAAAACATTGAACGCAATAACAGAAATGGATTACTTCAAAGGGGCAAAAAGTAAGTGTTCAGAAATGTTGAGAAAACACATAATTTTCTTAAATACCTCTGTTCACTCTCTGTCTGAAACTGAAGCTCAATTTTAATGCCTGTATCTTTCGGGCAAACTCCTAAAAAGTCCAGTCTGCTCTGATTGGTCAGTTTCCAGGTCTTCCTCTGTGCATTTGCAGCAGCTGGTTATGACTGTAACTGTTGAAGTGTGTTTTGGTCATTTCACAGTATTTACAGCACACAGACCTCCTTTATAATAAAAGAAGACATGCAAATCTCCCAAATCATTTCGATATGGGACATTTGTTGACACCTGCAGCATTATGCTTCATCACCACGGTGTGCTGGGTGTCAGTGCACCTGTTTCCTCAGTGTGCACGTAGTAAAGCAGGCGGCTGGCTGAAGAGGACTGGAGATGTCAGCCTTTTTCATCTGACAGACACACTCATATCAATATGAATAGGACTGCAGAGCGCGCACCAATCAAAAGGTCTTCATAAAAGGCTTGCTCAACAAACCATGTTTGAAGGGGTCTTCATGGACAGGAAATGCATTCATTTAGTCAGGCTTAGTTATCATTTCCTTTGTCCAAAAGCTTTTAAAGCGAACGCACAATGAACCTTTAGCGGCTATGCACAGGATGTAGAATGAAAAATGGAGCTTTGGGCATCACATAATCAAAATAAATTATGGGATTTATAAAGTAGCCTTTTCTCTGCTTCCTCCTGTGGGTGGAAATATGTGCTAAAATTGATAAGGCTAGTGTTATTTTAAAAAAAAAATTGTAAACATATATATATATATATATATATATATATATATTGTGTTGGTTTACTTTTTCTAAATGTTATATGTTATATTATTCATACAGCAGGAGCACTTTTTTGAGGGTAATATTCAGCTGTGATTGAAATACATATTTATTGTGCATGATGAGCATTTCCTGCAGTAGAAGCGTGTATGTGAGAGCTGAAATATACTTATATGTGTGCTCTTTGTAATGAAGGAACATGTTGCCCAGTGTACACAGGAGGGGGGTTAATTGGTGCATTGTTAATAGCAATGGACAACAATGGAGCGCTATCATACAGAGAAATAAAATAGATCAGACTTTGGGTATATAATACTTATTATTAATAGTATATTTTGAGGTATGTCAACAAAGTAATAACCTTCTTTCTTTAGCATCACAGTTCGAGACAAAATAGAATCTGGTTCTGCTGTCTAACCAGAATGTATGATGATGTATTTTCTGTTTGTGCAGGCAGTGGGAGGATGCAGAGATCATGGTGCTCCTGCAGGTCATGTACACAGATTTAGATTTCATTGCAGCCTTCAACATTGAGCCTGAAGTCCTACAACAGTTCCTGTTTGAGGTTTATAGAAGATACAACAACATCCCATTCCACAACTTCAAACACTGCTTCTGTGTTACCCAGATGGTGAGTGTGTGTGTGAGGGATATTTGACTAGGGCAAATCATGAAAAGCCCAACCCAGTCCCTTTTGTCATGAAGTTGATTGGTAATTGGTGAAGGGCATCTGGCCCTCAGGATGTAGAGTGCACTCAAATCAGTGGACAGTTCAGCAGGTTCATTTAACTCAACACATTCATGTAGGAGGACGCAAAATTATTGTTACCTTTAACACTCAAAAATAGCTGATGCATAACGGATGCATCCTATAAATCTGCATTGATCATCAGTATATTTATTGTAATGAAATAATAAGCCTATTATCAGACTGCAGCATTTGCACGTTATCTACAGGGCAACAATCTGAATGTACTTATCACGTCTGAGCAGATGTATGGTTTGATCTGGCTGACTGACCTGAAGAGTAAGATGGACAGCACAGACCTGCTGATCATGCTGACCTCGGCAGTCTGCCATGACCTCGACCACACAGGATACAACAACGCCTATCAGGTATATGAAATCCCATCTTTGTTCTTTTGCAGTCAGTGTGTTATTACTGAACTACAACCCAAAGAATGAACTTGGTCATGATAAAAAAAAATAAACCTCTCTTGCTAACCCTTAAAGCTGGGTTCCTATGCAATAAACCTGCAATCTCAATAGATTTCAATAATAGACTTCAAGGGAAGAGTATTTTATCCACAATGACGTTCCAAATTTCTTTTTTTGTTGGAGCTTTGGTCGAGAGAGCAACATTTAAAATTTTATGTAAGAAAACAAATTGTGAATTATTCAATTAAACTAAACTACTTGGTTACATTAAGGAACGATTGTTTGAGTTATTTGGAACTCCAATTAGTAACGAACCACCCTCACCATTACCATATATATATATTTAGTAATGTTTGAAAGAATTTTCAAATCATTTACATTGCCGAGGCTGGCATATCAATCATAAATATAAAGTAAATGAAGCATATGTATTCCAAAGCATTTTATTGTTTATAATAACAGTAAAGCAAACAATACACTCAATGTCTGTGGCAGACGATTGTGAATGTGTGTGTGTGTGTGTGTGTGTGTGTGTGTGTGTGTGTGTGTGTGTGTGTGTGTGTGTGTGTGTGTGTGT
>JAOWBC010000002.1:1799259-1814754 GCA_028566105.1 Hypoplectrus providencianus
GCAATGAAATGAAATCCTAAAACACTCTTTCAAACCAACCAACCAACAAACAAAACCATGATACTTGTATGGCAAGTCTTTAACTAACTTAATTTTGGTTAGAAGTATTTAAGTATTTAGTATTTCAGGGATTTACATTTAATTTAAAAAAAAACCCCCCAAAAAAACAGAGCATATTACTGTGGCATTCTACCGATGAAAATGTAGGACAATATGTAAATATATACATACATTTGTGAGGGAGTATTACTTCTCATTCTTCTGAATAATTCTGACTTTAGTCTGCCACTAAGCACTATCTCAAATAAAACCTCTAAAACTATATGCGCTTACAGGGACATACAACTTGACAACTGCCGATTGACGTCACACTATAATAATACCGACTTTATAAATACAATATTTCTGAAGACGTGCCCCCAAACGTGATTGGACAGCGCGTGGCCGACGCCTTTTGACGAGCAGCCAATCATTTTGTCAGTACTGGCCGGTTCCGGTTTACCCTCACACACACACACACCACGCAGGCAGTCCGTCTCGTGTGCCCGCCCTGTTCACCTACCCTCACGAGGAGTCGTGGCTGCTGTTTCAGCTCAAAACCCTCTCGTGCCGTGAATTTCAACAAGTTTTAAATCCAGAAACTGTTTTTTAACGGTTTGTTTTGAGTGTTTTGACGGGAAAAGGGTAAAAGAATGGACCCACTGGTTGCTGCCATTGACCAGGGCACGAGCTCAACGAGGTTTCTGGTGAGTAACGTGGAAGAGCTGTCTGCAGAGTACATTAGAGTCTGTATGTGTACATTACAAACACACCGAGTAGTCTTAATAATACAACTTCTGTCTTATGTTTTCCTTCAGCGTTTGTTGATTGCTGATATGAAAAGCCTGAGCCTTCGACAGGCTTTTAATCTTGTCTCCCCATTTGCATGTTAAAAAAAAACATAACTTCGGATACTAACTAATGCTCGTTCAATGAGCTCTCGGGCTCCACACGGCGAGGGTTGAATTAAGGTCGCTCTGTAGCCTACCAGCTAGCATTCTTTGTATCTGTTGTCTTCATTTCAATTGCTCAATACGGAAGCGTATTGCTGCCACCCTTATAGAAAAAAATATGCTTCATTTATCTCGTTATAACATTAAACTATCACGTTATTTTGAGATACTGATATTGTCTCGATATAACGAGATTATGAAAGTTTCTCGTGATAACGAGATACTATCGCGTCATTACAAGATACTATCACGTTATTTTGAGATACTGATATTTTCTCGTAAAAACGAGATTATGAAAGTTCCTCGTTATAACGAGATACTATTACGTCATTAGGAGATATAAAAAAAGTTTTTCATTATCACGGGAAAAGGAGGCTTTCTTGTTTAATGAAATTTAGCACAGTGGATGATATTGATAACAATATCCACAGATGATGATACTGTTGTGATTATCATCCACTGTGCTCATCAAGTGTAGATCCTCACTGTCTCAACCGAAGCTGAAAGCAGAATTTAATAAATAAAGAATAAATAAATATGTATAACAATACCTGAAAGCTGGGAATCAACTGACCCTGGAGCTGAACCGAAACCACTGTTATTAATAGTAAATCAGTTGTATGCCTCTCTTTATGGTGACTTGGGACATTCTCTTTTGTATAAGGCAACACCAGATTTGGCATAAACTGTTAACTGTATGAAACAGAATAACACAAACATACATAGATATTGATCTACTGAATTGTTATTATTATTGAAATAGCCAAATAAATAATAATAATGAAGAAGTGAGCTGAAAAGATCTGTCCGATTATTGGTATTTTTGTGCATCCCTTTATTTGTATCAGGGCATCCTTGTTATGCCTGTGTGATTGGCAAAGTTGTTTTTCTGCCATGTGGAAACCCACCAGATTTCTCTCTTGTTGCTTTATTTTCACCATATAGCAAAATGAGTTCTGTTTACTGTGCTATTGTTTATAAAATTGGGCTTCCTCAAGTAGGTCAGCTGGATGATTCAGACATGGCACAGATTCCAGTCGTTTGAAGCTCTGATGAGATAACAGTTACATTTCTGAGTTTTGTAAAGAATAGAGCTACAGGGTTTTTAAAGTCTCAATATATCTGGTAAACATTCCTGAAAAATCAGGCAGCTTTTCTTAACAGAGACAGTGTGTCATTGTTTGGATGGTTCTGGTCCAATTTTCATATCACTAGATTTGAACCTGCTTTGACATTATTGATCATCACGTCATTAAGGGCAGAATGAGTAGCATTTTCCTTAAAAAAAAAAAATGTGTGGAAAAAATAAAACAATCTCTTTCAATCATCATTACTGTATCAGTGTCTGTATCCGCACAGACTCAGCCAGTGAGAAACCAGTTCTTTCCAAAGGGACATGAACTTTGGGAGCTCTCTGGATGAAGGCTGTTGTGATGGCATTTGGGTCAGACACAGTAAAGAAGTTAAACTTAAACTTAGAAAGCTGTTTGTGAAGTTCATTGCAGGACCCAAATGAAGATAAGCTAACGTCTGTACTTAGGGATGATAATGATTAAGCCAATGCCAATGTTGAAATACATACTGAACATAACTGAAACTTACGTCGTGGAACCTCCAAGCTTTGTCTGCTGTAGATTATTTTCAGTTTTACCATAGCATTTGGTAGAGTCCTAAAGAGTTTGGATAGTTCAACTTTATTTGCCTAGTTTGCATTCCTTCACCTTTTTTCAGGACCCAACCCAGAGGAATACTACAGACTATAAAACAGTTGACCCATTGGTTGATTGTTTTTATCTTCAATAGCTACCACAGATTTTGTGACCCTATCACAAAACATATGGAAGCTGTCAAATGTGTTGTGTGCATTAAATGCTCCAAGTATTTAGAACAATGTATATAGCATAAGAAAAACAACCACTGAATATAGAATGGAACCAGGGCCGGTATATGGCCACGTTCGTTATAAGATTGTATTTTAATGCATGCCAGTTTCTTTTCTTTATATGGCAAATACACTTTTGTTGGTTGAAGTTGATAAGGCTTAGGTCAAGTAGAGGGATCATGATTGGTAAGAATAAAGCCATGTAATAAAAATAGGCAGTATTGTAAAATACACCGATATGTCCATGATAATTTTAATAAATTAATATTGTAATTATTAAGATGTCCTTGTTAAAAAGACTGATGCATAAAGACATAACAACATACATAGTGGAGTAAATTACCAAATTGCTAAGTATTCTTTGGACATCGTCTTTTGTCAGTTGTGAGACTTTGATTATTTCTGTGTCCTACATTAACTGGTCCAGTCATATGGTCTGACGTCTTATTCCGGGTAGGATCTTCCGATTAGCTGTCCAACTGTGTGACTCCGACTGAATGTTACCTCTTTCCTTTGGGTGTCAAAGGGTTCAGCTGGTTGTCTGCTTCTATATGTGTGTCTCTCCAGTCCCCGCAGCTGTGAGAGGATCATAAAGTGTAAAAAGTTTCAAGTTGCAATGTAGTTGGAAACTGCTCGTGTGTCACACGCTCTTTGAGGGTAATGCAACCCACCCTTGTGTAGTAATTTGCTATCTCTTAAAGTCCCATAACCTGTGTTGTGTCTGTAGCTGAACTGTGGGCCTGTGCTGCTGTGCTTATAGCAGGTTTATCCTCTTACCTTATTAGAATAAATGCTGACTTCTGTCTGACTGTAGGTTGCAACTATGCTGCCTGCTGTTAAATCTTTCCCCATCTGTAGGAAGCCATTTTATTGGAGTGTGTGATGTGCCCATAGATTCTGGAAGTATGAAATCCACCCTTTATTTATAATAATTATCATCTTGTTGCTCTCTGGCTTGTCCTGCCTTGTTGTAACGTAACTTAATTATTCTAGTTCTCTGTTGTACCAAATTGTCCGTTGTTTTACAAAGATAAATTCAACCTTTTTAGAATTCTCTGCAAACATTTCCCTGTTTCAATTTTTTTTTTCACATTCTTCTTCTCTGATAAATTGCCTATCTCCACAGGTGTTCAATGCAAAAACAGCTGAACTATTGAGTCACCACCAAGTAGAGATAAACCAGAGTTTCCCCAAGGAGGGGTAAGTTCTGACCTCAACAATACTGCTGCAACTAATTAATAATAATTTTCTATTATGAATTTAATTTTCAGATATTATATTATTATAATTATTATCATATATATTATTATATATAATCCCCAAAACAAGGTCACACATCTTGTTTTGTCTGAGCTACAGTCTAACACCCATAAACACTTACTTTTATGTAGTATAACAAACAAAAGCATCACACAGCAACTTGTATCTGAGAAAAAGCTAATTTGTTTTATTTGTTAGTTTTAGTATCAGATATACATACTGCACTTTGGAATAACCGAGGTACATTTCTTTTTTCCGTTGAATGTTTACTGGGTTACTGAGGTTACAATTTAACTTAATTTCAGATTAATCTCTTACTTTATTTGATGTTTGTAACAATTGCTTCCAAGGTCCAGTTCTTATTTTATTGTAGGCCAAGAAAACAGTGCCAGTTGAAACATATTAGATCTTACCATTTAGTCCTTTTATGATCTGGTTGTTTCAGAAGCCAAATACTGTATTTGTCACATCTTGTTGGAGTCTGAGTCAGAATCAATTTTGGCTTTGTAAACCACAGCCGTTGCTTGTAAATTCTGAACCTTAAAACCTAACACACCCTGCTCAACAGAAATAATGTAGGTGATGCAATAATAGTATGTATGTAAATCCTGGACACATCTTTGAGCTCCTGTTGCACAGTTATGATCATGTTGCAAGGTTACATAAGCCAAAGAAGCAGCTCATTACTCAACCCTGTGAACCTCAAAACCCTGTCGGTGTGTTTGATAGAAATGTTTTTTTTTGTTTTGTTTTAAAGCCCAGTTATACCATTTATCATTGCAAGGATGCTTAAACCATACAAGACTGTCATATTAAAGTATCTCTGAATGACTTTGGCCTGCTGTAAAAAGTAACCAAATCTTGTTTGCAATAGTGATATTTCATTTCAGCGTTATTCTACAGTGTAAAATGTAGCCAGAAAGAAAGTGTCATGTCAGAGGAAAACATTCAGGTTTTTAAAAAAGTGAAACTCATAGATAACTTGACGCCTGACAGAAAATATAATCAGGTGTAAAGGTTTAATATATAATGCCATATTTTGGTTGGTCACACTTTTGTGCACTTTTAAAGAGTTTGTACATATTGATTCCAATTTCTTTTTTGCATTGTTGGCCTGTTTTTATGATTTATTGAATTGTAACTGCTTTATACTCTACAAAAGACATGTTTTAATTGTTCCGATGTTTAGTGCTGAAAAATCTATCCCACACTGACAAAATTTGATGGGAGGAAAAAAATATACTGAAATTGTTTGCAAGGGTTCTGAAGGTTTAACTCCTTTTCTTGGACACTTTGAAGCAACAAGAGCAGTTTCCTCCGAATAACTTATACGCAACCTTATACAGTGTAACTCCAGACCCACTCACACAGTGCAGCCCTGTGATAGGTAACAGGTAGCAACTCCACTATGCTGTGTGGTAATGATTTTTTTTTTCATATTTGTGTCTGCCTTTTTGTATTAGTGCACACATTTGGTGGTGGTGTGCGTTAACATGTCTTTATTTGTGTTTAAATCAGTTGGGTGGAGGAGGACCCTAAAGAGATTATGCAGTCTGTCTATGAGTGCATAGAGAGGACTTGTGAGAAACTTTGCCAGCTTAACATCGATATTTCCAACATAAAAGGTGAGACGGGTCATGTGCATGCTAATACATTGGGTGTTTACTGAATTGTTTGATAACTACAACTACAACTGAATCTCCATAAGAGTTTTCACCACACCTATGGGTGGAACTGTGAGTTGTATTAACATTTATGTTGTTTCGTCAGCGGTGGGGGTGACCAATCAGAGAGAGACAACTGTCATCTGGGACAAAGAGACTGGAGAGCCACTCTACAATGCCATTGGTGGGTACATTAAACATCTGAATGGATAAGTTTCACTGCCAAATATTTCTCATTTACTTCTAAATCCTGTTATATTTAATGAAAACTAACTCCAGACACTCTGTAAGCACTTCAAATGAATGAAATATATCTGTTGCTGAGAAAATGAGTGCATTGTGTCATCTGGAAAAGAGCACAGTGCATGACTGTATTGCATCAGATTGTAGTGTCCTGCCTTTCTCATGTGGCAATGATTCAGTGTAGGAGTTGAGCATATGCAGCTCCCCGCCCATTCAAGGCCTGTGTGCAGATATTTCAAGCAAGGAACAAGCTTTCTTTCTTCCCCTTCAGTTCTAGCTTGACAAGCTTGTATCCCTGTTTAGATGGAATATAAAGGAATGGGTGGGTTGTCAACCTGTTGGTTTGCACAACACTTCTTTATGAATGCCACCATAGGTTAAAGAAAGAGGGATGATAAAATCTTTTTGTTTGGAGGAAATTGAGACAATTCCAAGAAATGTATGCATCGTGTGAAGTGTGTTGTATTCACTCTGTGTTACCAATTGTTTCACAACACGTGTTGTTGCCGTCAGGCTGAAATGAAACACATCCTCTTTGAGTATGACATTACCTTAGTGAGACAATTCAGCAAACTTCATGAATGACATATACAACACATACAACACAAAATTGTCATGTTAACTCATGTTGGCCACTTAACAATGCATCAAATATGTCTGTGTCAAATAGCTGTCATAAAATTATATATTGATATTATTTTTCACTGAGAAATAATTTTGAACAACATATGTACTACTAATAATGATTAAATATACATTAAGTTTTTAAGATTTATTTATATTTCACTAAATACCTTATTGTTTAATGTTTAAATAATGCCACATATCTTTAACAACTGATTCAAAATTCTAATTTCTCTTCTATAATATCCATATAAATGTTTTTGTTTTTTTTATGTAGTATTTTTGTTTATTTTTGCATGACCCTTTGATCTGCGTTTGATATTCTGCAAAACAACAACCTTCCATTGATTAGTTTTAACCAAGTTTTCCCATGCATAAACTGCCGTCCTCTGATCTGTCTTTAGTTTGGCTGGACCTGCGCACACAGTCAACGGTGGAGAGTCTCATCAGCAAAGCTCCTGGCAAAAACAAAAACCACCTCAAGGTAAAGAGATGGACAAGATAGCCTTTTAGCACCTTGTTTTCAGATTTGGGCCACAGTCTTCACAGACTCCAGATATATGATTAGGATAAGCAGGGATATAAAACCTAACCTAAAACTATGGAGGATTAGAATAATTTGATTCTGAATTCATTTAGGTCATCATAGTGATTTTCTGGTATTTCTGCATCTTCATGATTATTTTTAAGCAGACAAGTGGTCTAATCAGTATTTTTGCTGTTCTTACTCCAGCACAAGACAGGCCTTCCCATCAGCACCTACTTCAGTGCAGTGAAGCTGCGTTGGCTGCTGGACAATGTGGACGAAGTGCGTCAGGCAGTGCTGAGTGAGCGAGCCATGTTTGGCACGGTGGACTCCTGGATCATCTGGGTTAGAGCTGCCTCTCTGCCTCTCTTGATTGTATACAAAAAACAGCATGTGGCCCCTATGCAAATGGGGGAATGCTGGCCTGCTGGGTGAAGAAAAGGGCTTTAAGGGGTCACTTGGATTAGAATGCTTGTTGCAAATGCTGTCCATTTCACATTTTAGTTGCACCTGATTTAATCCATTTACAGTAATTAAAATGTTATCACTTGAGACCCAAAATGGGTATCATAAATTATTTAAAATCAATTAATTAGCTTTCTGTATTCACTGATTTTTTTTCCTTAGTGCCTGACAGGAGGAAAGAACAGAGGGGTCCACTGCACAGACGTGTCCAATGCCAGTCGTACCATGCTCTTCAACATCCACAGCATGGAATGGGATCCAGAACTGTGCAGGTAAACAAACGCAGTTTATCTGATGAGCTTGTGAACAAAGGTCTTGAGCAAATTACATTCCCATGGAACTACTGATGTAAACATTCCTGCTTATGTTTGCAAGAATAGACCACAAAGTAAATTTAAGACTCTGCTTTCAATTATTTGTGATGCTAAATTCACCAATAAAACTGCCTTAAAATGGAGTCAGCACTTCAAACAATTCAGCCCATGACTAAATCCAATTCAAACCACTGTCCAAATACAGAACTGACTGCATATCAATTCATATCAAACACTTTTCCCGTCTGTTCTCTTTGGTGCATTTTTAGCCTTTACATCTGAGTGATGTTCTGTATCTTCCAGGTATTTTGATGTCCCAATGGAAATCCTTCCTAAAGTCAGAAGCTCCTCTGAAATCTACGGCTGGATGGTAAGCTCAGTAAATGTTCCCAAACACACCACACCTGTTCTGTTTCAGTGATACTGTTTGTGTTTTGAAATAGACCTGAGGGCTGTTCTTCAAATCAGGTTTGACAGAGACCGGGTTTCTTTGCTATAGCTAGCAAAAGCTTCATCACCAGTTAGAGAAAGGGTTTCAAATGATGGCATAGAAAACTTTAGGCTCAACTGACGAATGCAACAATCTGGCTTTCTGGTTGAGCCCTGTGATAAGACATGACCCACAGGTAACCCAAAATATACAGAGCTGTAAATCTCGGCTAATTACAATAATCATAATCATAAAATATTTTGGTGAATGGTCATATATTGTTTTATAATCACTGTGGTGATATAGAGTGTGATAAGATTTATAGTGTCATTCATCAGAACCATGGTTAAAGTACTGATAGAGTTCATAGGGAAAAGAAAAGAGGATTGGTAGAAATGTGTCATCGTGTATTTTATGCTATTTTCAGCATGAGCAAGTTTCATTCGAGCTTGCTTGTATGAAGCTTTATCTCTGCAACAACATGCATGTAAATGCTCATTGAGGGTGCATATCAATGTTTACGAAGTCTGGGTACTTGTATTACTATGACAATTTTCAGTGATAAATAGAGAACAAGTTCAATAAAATCCCCTGTTAAGATAAATGGCCTGATAAGAGTCAGTGTTTTGTTTTGTACTATAGATGAGCCCAGACTCCAGCTGCTAGTACTCTGCTTTGAAATGATCTGTTATTCATCCATCACTCATATCTTATCTTTTTAACTTAACACAGTATTTACTTTTTAAACTGGCTTTATACAACATGCCCCTTACCCTGCAGTCCAAAGATCAACAATGTGGCAGCTTTATTTGTTGTCTTTGTTTTCAAGGGTCACATTTTTTTAACCTCAAAATACAGTAGTTGTTTACTGTCCTGTATATCTTGTCTTACCTACCTAAAAAAAACAAACACAAAAATAGACGCCCACATAAGAAAGGAGGCCAGCCCCCTGAAGTTTGCAATGGACAGTGGAGAAATTGTAAATCTTGTATTCAAATGGTAAAATTTGGTCAAATGTGTAAATATCATTTCTACAGCATATTTAATAAAAGTATAGCATCTATTAAGGTGATAACATTTCAAAGAATGATAATCTGTGGGTTCCTACTGGTTAATTATAGAGAATAACATTATCAGTAATAAAACTTATCTTCACTGGCAGTGGCTCTATTCCTGTTTGTGTTACATCATGGGGATTTATTACAACAATAATCATCCATTTCTGTTTACTTACTTATTATTTTTTTGGCAGTGGACATACTATTCATGTACTTTTTTTGTTGAGAATTTTTAAACAGAGCTTTTGCTGCCATATCACCCCCCAAAAACAAAGCAAATCTAGAATAAATCCTGAATTTGAATAAAGTTACTAATTATATTAAATTGCCTAGTCTTTTAAAATCAAATTTTATTAATGTATATAATTAGATGTTGTCTCTCCTTGTGTGCTGAAAACATCAGAGAACACAGTTTTGCTAAATGCTGTGAAAATGTTGAAAAACTAATTTTCAACAAACTTTTTGATTGAAGCAGGTATGTCATGATATAGAACATGTTGAGAATTTGGGAAATAACATCTTTTTTTCAGTAAAGGTTGACTTTTGGATTTCACAGTTTAGTCAGATATAATCCTGCACACCACTGGAAATTCTATGCAGATTCTAATAGTGTAGCCAAACCTTTATCTGCATCTGTGCAGAAAACTTGGATTTAAAAACTGCTCTGCATTCAAATGTTGATTTGGAACCGAAATGTCAATATTATGAATGAAGCTTGGAAACAGTCCTATTCTCAGCTACAAATATTTATACGCCTTTTCACATATTTGATTCCCTACTATGCCCTGTTACCCCTTTTGCTTAATCCAAGTGTTTTCAGTGTAAACACACTGTTCTGTTAACTTTTGCTGTGTGATTGTACCTCACTTACACAACAGTCAGTAATCCTGCAGCATTTATCCAAACTTTTCTGCTTTCTCAACAGAAATCCAGCTCTCTTGCAGGTGTTCCAATCTCTGGGGTAAGAAACAACTTTTACATGTTATGTAACTTAGAGGACATGATGACATCTGTGTTTGTTTAGTGTTGTGTCTGTAAGTCAGTGTACTGACACGTTGCTTGAGAAATACAGTTTCCACTAGAAATTCCCAGGCCAATATTAGTCAGAGATATATTTTGTCAATCAAGAGTACATTGAGGTTTAATGCTCATTGCTCTGTACTTCATCTAATATTTGAGTTTAGTATAGCCTAGTACAGTTATACTGTCCATAATTGTTAAACATCTAAATTATATTATACTTGTTTTTGTTGGTCGAAGTTGCTGTTTAATTCAGCATAATTTCCTGTGATTTAGTTTTGTACAATTTTTTTCAATTGTAAGATGTCCTAATTCTCCATTTTCCCCAATTTAAGGCAGCCTGCTGGTTTATTATAGATTTTAAATAATTATTGATATCAGTCTGGAAAAATGCAGTTCAGATCAGGTTCTAGTTTCAAATTGAAGCTTGATTCTAGGTCATGGCACTCTAACTGTGACCTTTTCTACCTCAGTGCCTTGGTGACCAGTCAGCTGCCCTGGTTGGTCAGATGTGCTTCCAGGAGGGCCAGGCCAAAAACACGTAAGCCATTCACTGTTGTTTTCATCTGACCCCTTTTCTTTTTGTGTTAGCTAAACTTCCAACATGATGTAACACTAAAGAGAGAGGACCCAGAAGCTGAAAAAACTGTATTCACAGCACTACAGCCACAATTTACAGAGACTGAAGAAAAAAAAACCTTAAGGGAAAGAAGTGAAAGGACTAATTCTGTATTTTAGCTTATTTAAGCTTCTATTAGCCCAGTATCTGAGCCCCAGTGTTAGAATTGTGGCCAGTTCCCACTGTAGAATAGAGAGTTTGGGCAAGCTGGCAGGATAATGACTCTATAGGTGATGTATTCTACCACACATAAATGATCATGTGCATATTAGAAACCAGCCTCACTTGACAATGTTGGATGCACTATTTTGTAACAATACTACACACTGTACTGGCTGCAGCAAGCACAGCATCAGAGTTTTAAAAGTTTTCAAATTGAGCAAGAAGCATAACAAAATTCTTGATATACAGATAGTTAGGTACATTTTGCATAATAAAAATAGCTTCAAATGTTATTATTGTACTAAAGAGATGTTAGATATTTTCTTACTTATTTTCTCGAAAGATCTAGTGTCACATGTTAGTGTATTAATTTATCGATATAATCAACTTATTAAGACAGTCTTGATGAGTGATATTAATAATATAGATATCACAAGTCTCTAATTTGTCTTACTGTTTTCCATCATTTTGTATAAAGGTATGGGACTGGTTGCTTCATGCTCAGAAATACGGGGACCAAGGTAAGATCTTGTACCCAGGAGAACATTACATTGTCCAAACATTTTAATAATATTTATGCCTTCTGTTCCTGTTGTGACTTGACACTGTGTATCTTGCTGTTAGCTTCTGATGTCAGACCACGGCCTGCTGACCACAGTTGCCTACAAACTGGGAAAAGACGTACCTGCCTGCTACGCTCTCGAGGTGTGTGATGGCTTTCCGTCTCATTTTAAACAAGGTTTTGTAACTAAATAAGCCTCCTGATGGCAAATCCATGGTTTTCTCTGCTCATTTCTGGCTTCCTACTGCCCTGGTGTGATTTGAAGGTTTGTCTTTTTTTCATCTTCCAGGGTTCAGTGGCCATTGCAGGGGCAGTGGTGCGGTGGCTGAAGGACAACATGGGAATTGTGAAGTCTTCCTCAGAAATAGGTACTTGCTGTGTCACATTAAATTGTCTTACATTCAGAATTTCTATTGAGGTTTTCCACTGAACATCTGTTGTTTGGGATTGGCAATATAGCTAGAATCTTGTTTAAAATAAATAGTAGCACATTTTCTGGTAATGCAATAAATGAAAATTCTATATGAAATAGTCACATGAAAAATGCTCCAACTGAGCAAAACCAGCTTCTATGATACACTCTGGCTGCTGTGTTAAGTGTTGGTGAAATTATGCAAATCGTGCTGTAATGCAGCTCAGCCACTTGCCAATTTTGAAAAATACAGGGGATTTAAATTTTTATGATATTTTGATAATGTGGATTCATTTTATCATTTATAATAGAATGAATATAAAAGATAAAATATATGAACATATGAAAAAAGGAAAATACAATGTTTGAGTATTGATTTAGAATTTAAATGTCTGTGTTAAGGAAAAGGCTTACATTTTTTTGGTTCTGCTCTGTTTCTTATCATTTCTACGTAGAATTCTTCACATGCTCATAACAAAATGTGTCTGTAGCCACTAAATTGCTCTAAAACACAAAAAAAACATGTTTGTGTTTGGTAACAAGTCTTCCTCCTGTGTTTTCTAGAGAAGCTAGCTGCAGAAGTTGGCACGTCTTATGGCTGTTACTTTGTGCCGGCCTTCTCCGGACTCTATGCCCCCTACTGGGAGCCCAGTGCACGAGGGTAAGCCAGTCAGCTGCAAAAACACGGCTGGAACTAACTGATTTGACCCTAAAATGAGGGCAAAAAGAAGAAATGTTGTTAATGTGATTCTTTTGTTTTATGATTAGAGTATTTGCTTTTCTCCCAGAGAGACCTTATTATGGTTTGTTTATTGAATCTGTTTTTGTTTTCCTTAATTCAGAATCATCTGTGGGCTAACTCAGTTCACCAACAGGAACCACTTGGCTTTTGCTGCCCTTGAGGCCGTCTGCTTTCAGACCAGAGAGGTGAGCCATGTCCCCTGTTAAACTCAGCTTGTTGTTAATGTTTAGCTATATACACAAAAACAGCACACTATCTTGTACAGTCATACTGGAACACATGTGACAGGTCTGTTATATGAATGGTTTTATTGTTGTTTGACATGTCAGTAGTAGCTAGGTTAAATAGCTAAAGTAGCTAAAAAAGTTTTTTTTTTTTTTTTTTATTTAATAGTGTTTGCTGAAATTAGTTTGTTTTTAACTGATGGGCTCCTTGTGTGTGTCAGATCATTGATGCGATGAACCAGGACAGCGGCGTCCCTCTGACGCTGCTGCAAGTAGATGGAGGCATGACGTCCAACAGATTACTGATGCAGCTTCAGGCAGACATCCTGTGCATGCCCGTAGGTAAGTGGACTACTGTAACTGCATACATGCTTTCACTCCTACATTAAATTGAAGATAAGTTAAAACTATAGAGATATTAATTTTTAGGACATGTGGAAGTTAGTAGCCCTGTGAGGCTCAAGGCTATGTTTTTTTTCCTGAATATATCACCAAACTGTCTACATTCAAGTTGCATTATGGAAGAATCCGATTGTTTAACAAGGAAGAAAATAAAAAATGGGAATTTAAAAAAAGCAAAGGTTCCACAAACAGTTCCACTTATGTTTCTAGGCTCGGACAACTTTGAAGTGTATAAATCTATTTTGTCATTATGGGTAATATTTAACTGAAGCTGGACTTTATACCTTTCTGTCCTACTGACTTTTGTCCCATTTAAAACAAAAAACAACACTCAAACATGGACTTCACACACATTCTTCAGCGTGTACACAACTGTAACCATCAGTAATACATCAGCAGTAGAAAGTGAATTGACCTTCCAAATTCCAACTTCATTCATACTTCAACACTAGGACACATCTGCTGCTGTCAGCATTTTCCCAGTCTTGGATGATTATTACTATGTCTAAGTCACAGTAACAGAAATGAAGAAATTGCCTTGGTTGACATTTTAACTTTGAAGTATTTAAAATGTTTCTGCCTGTGTGTCTGTGTCACACTGATTCAGTGCGGCCCACCATGTCAGAGACCACAGCTCTGGGTGCAGCCATGGCAGCGGGGGCAGCGGAGGGGGTGGGCGTGTGGAGCCTGAGCCCTAGTCATCTCCCGCACGTCACATCGGAGAAATATGAACCTCAGATCAACTCTGACGGTAAGGAAAAGATCCAGAGGGAATGTGTGATGCACTTTGGAACTGCTTGAACCTGTTGTCCTTGAGACTTTGCATGTGATTCCTCCCCTCTGATGCTATCTAGTGGGTGATGCAATCATGACATTGCTGACATTTCTGTCTGTCTGTCTGTCTGTCTGTGTCCTCTTGCAATCAGAGAGTGAGTTCCGCTTCGCTCGTTGGAAAAAAGCCGTCCAGAGATCAATGAACTGGGAGACATCAGAGCCTTGCTACAATACCAACGGTACTTTACTGCAATATTTGTTTAATTTATGGAAAAGTCTGAAGCAAGAAGATATTCCAGTTGTATATAATATGACATGCAGCAACAGTTTTTAATGTGTATCACTACATATTTTTTCCTGACACCAAAGTAGTGAACAAGCACAGGAGTGTTAATGTGATCGTCTCGGGTGCTCTCTTTTTCTTATTCACTGACAACAGGTTTAGGAAAGAAGATGAATGGCACCCCCTGGGGGGTTCCTCCATCCCCTCCCTCCACCAGAGCAGACCCCTAAGGTCTGACAATCACTGCTGCTGCATGCTGAACTTTGGGTGACTGTTTGAAGTGCTGCATCTCTAACTTCATGTATTGACGTTGCTGACAGTTGCATGGTCACTATTCTGAGCATTACTAACACGGTGTGCTGCAGGGGTTAGACCGACACAGGTCTCTTATATCCAAAAGAAATTTGTAAATATTAGTATAGCGTCTGAAAACACCCTTAGCATTATTGGACAGCAAATTAGTGATTGGAATTTCAACCAAATCTGCGTTGGGAAATAATGTCAACAGGTGGGGTGGGGAAATAATGTCAAGTGTTGTTTTTACTTAGAATACATTTTTCCTTCTTCTACCTGTTTCCTGACATTGAGAAAAATATTTTCTTCCACTTTTATAAATCATTAACAAAGGATAAAATGATATACATCAGTTACAGAAAATGAATTGTCCTTCTCAGGGCTTCCATAGAGGAGTATTCCACCTTAACTGTTAAACAGTAAATATGTATACTTAATCAGTCCAGCCCTAATGTCAACATAGTATGGGTATGCAATTTGCTGTATTTTTTTTTTCATTTCCACTTTTTTCCTGCTGAAAAAGGGGGCTGTTGCTCAGTCATG
>JAOWBC010000002.1:1819246-1838973 GCA_028566105.1 Hypoplectrus providencianus
ATTTGCGCCCCCCCCCCACTCGCAAAAACTGGGGTTCAGCCAAAAAAGCCTGTTCTCCAGGGTCACACGTGCCCCCCCAGGTATCGCACCACGCCCCCCCAGGGGGGCGCGCCCCACTATTTGAGAAGGACTGTCTTAAGCCATTTTTCCTTGACTTGGTTGGATGCAACTTACAATTGGTACCAGGTCATACAGAATTCTTCCAAATAAAGCTTCATGAAGCAGTCAGTTTGTATTTCTTGTTCCTTTTACCTCAAACAAATCGGCATCTATTGGTATCAATAAATAAAACTAATGATTCATGAGCCTTTATTTGAACATCACTTGTGATCACCATTAACGCCAGTGATCTTCAACTGCAGTTAAACTAATTCTTTGTTATTTTAACAAAGCAATCAGGTTCAGTTTTGTGTGCAGCTGCATTACTAAACGGCAGGTTGTGGATTAGCTGTGGCCGTAATAGACCACACTGATGATTATATGCTAAGTGGCAGGGCAGCAGTCCCAGAGTGTTTACATACTTTTGGTTCAATAACTCCCCAAACTAACCGCTTTGCTTCCAGACTTGAACCGGGCAAAAATGTGTCTCTCTGTGTTGTGCTCTCCTTAAGAATGATCATTTCCTCCCTCGCAGATCCCCTGTAACTATGCGTGGCGTAAGTGGGGATGTGGATACCTACTATGGAACAGACTGGAAGAGGAAACATGCTCACAGTGAATCAAGGACTTGACTTCTGCATGCTGACATATGCAGCCATTCAGGATGATAAGTAGCTTACTAGAAACCTCTGGCTGTAGTAAAAGTTGATCAAGCTGTAGTGCCAGCCAGGATGAAAAGTGACACAGCTATGAAACTATGTTTCATGGAATTTTTTTCGCCTTCCTTTTCTGAGAAAGGAAAAGTGTTCTTGAACCGTCCTTTTTAAAAACTATGGATTTGCCTTCTTCAGCGTGTGAAACATCTGGAAACTCAGGTCGGAAGTAAACACTCACACTATTGTACCTCATCACTGTAACAAGAGACTACTGTACTGTTTGTAATTTTTCTGTACATAGTGTTTGTATCTCTTTCTTAACTTTTGGATGTATGAGATTAGTGGGACTAATCCATTTCTTTAAAAAGTCACAGCTCACTTCCTGAAGCCACTTTTTGAACTCCGAGTTTTGTTTTGTTTTTTTTTATAAATGAGGGGAAAAATGCAAACATTTCTTGACAGGTTACTCACTACATTCAGAACTTATGTTTAACTGACACCTGGCAGGCTCCAACCAGCACTTTATAATTTATCCTGGGTACGGAGAAGATTGTGGGAGCCATGCAGGTTTTTAAGAGGAATACCGTTTTAACCACTTTTTAAATTCACAACTTATGCCAGTGCTTAGACTAAAGGGAAACCCCATGCAATGCATTAGAAGAAAGCAACTATGCAGGGTATTTTTTAATATCTTTTTATATGAAATGTAATTTTAAATTTGTCATGTTTACTTTAAATCAGAGCTATCAGACACATCAGATTAGACAATGAAGACACCTGAAGATAAAGTTAAGATTTTTATCATTTAAAGGGAATTTTTGGTTACTTTATTCATAAGTCATTTGTGATTTACTTTGAAAGGTATGTTCAACTTTTTAAGGTTTTGTTTTCCCAGATCTTTGTGTGCCTGCCAATTGCTTTGTGTCACAAAATGTACATAGCAAGAGTCCTTAGGCTCTTCAGGAATGTATATTTGCTGTAGTAATGTGATGTATAATTAAATTATTGTACATCAGCATCTCGTGGTTTTTGTGAACTGACTTAATTGTTAATATGAATGGAGCAAACATTCTGTATTTAAAGTCAATAGATTTATTATTCAAGCCAGGGGAAATGGGGAAAAAATTAGAAAAGTGAGCATTTGTTGATCAGGAAGTCCAACAACATCCACAATGGTGTTTGCTTACATTAACAAAATACTTTAACACATGAGGACAGCCGGGCCTTAAAGATGTGAGCCCTACACACCTCATTCACCCTGTTCAGAGCAGGAAGTCCATGTAATAAAAACAGGCAGTTGTTCAGAAACACAGAAGAGGAATGAGTCCAGGAGATCATCTGAAGGGGTTCAGCGGGAGAACTGCCTTTTGTCATTCTTTCCTTTGTTGACATGCTTAAAGATTCTGGATTTTTGTGCATTCTTTGACTTCTGGTATCCGAAACCACCACCGCCACCTCGCTTCTGCAGCTTTGCACCTTTACTGCTGTGGACATCTGTAGAGAAGAGCTGGGTTAAGGAGAACTACTGTGTTTCATACATTTTGGAGCTCTGGTCGATGCAGCGGGAAACTCATCTTTTAATTACCATTACATTCTTTTTAATTCTTGCAATGGGAGTGGTGAGTGTTGCTGCAGATTCTGCTATAACCACAATAGTGTGACAAAGCAGTGCCTTCTATAGTCTGTACTGAAAGCTGAATGTTTGCATTTATGTATTGAAGTTAAAACAACAATTAATAAATCAGATTTATACAGTGCTTTTAAAGACACTCAAAGACTTGGCACTGTCACCCAGTTGTTCAATCACAGTCAACCACAAACAACTAAAAAGGAGGAGGAGATGGCCCAACCAACCAGAAGTTGCTGCCCCTGATACATTTCTGTATGAAAAAAGGGAACAAAATCATGACAAACTTACATTTGATGTGTTAAAAAGACAGTGTGAAGTGTAACTGTAGAACCACAGCAAAGGATACTCAGATCAACATATGGAGGAACTTTGAAGCCAAAGGACAGCGCCACCATAGGGAGGTTGAGGGTGTTGACGCTGTAGATCTGTTTGAGTGAGTGGGAGTCGTAAGCCCTCACGTAGGACTTGTATGCCTCCTGGGCTGATTTATGGAGATAGTAGTTCTTCTCAATCAGCTTCTCCAGCTAAACAGTGAGCGGTAAGGTCACAACAATGAGTTAGGATTTCTTATTTATGGATGAATAACAAATAGCATTTAAAGGTAAATTATTGCTAAAACATCTTCTCACCTGGGACTGGATATCAGAGATTTTACTCCAGGAAAAGTCAAACTCACTCAGTGGTACCTGGAGGAGAAAAAGAGCAAAGTGGCCAACATTAATAAAGGCAGCTGTTTGATTTGATTTAAATGACTTTAATCATTTTTCCCCACTGCAGACAGAACCCTGTCATTGTAAGCACAATTCACAGAATCTTTTCATTAAAACCAAACAATATTGAAATATTTAAGACATTTAGTTTACATAAAGGATGGGATGTGTGGATGAAACATCAGATTAGGCTGACAATCAAGTCTTTCATCAATATATTTCAATACAAACATTGTCCAATCCTTAAAACTGCTAGTCAAGATTCAAGATTTTCAAATAATAAAAAATGGTTGTGTTTTAAAAAATGTAATATCACTTAATTTTTTGCTGCAGCAAAGTTAAAAAAAAAAAAAAAAAAAAAAAAAAAAGCTATCAGCTATGTTTCTTCTTAGACCAGTTGTTTGCTCTTCCAGTGACAAGGAACCAACTCTGAAAAACTGGTGCTAGAGGGGCACCAGCTCTGTGATGGTGCCCCTCTAGCAACACGCTAACATGCTACAAATCGATGTAATATCACAAAGGTGTGTAAGTTATCGAGCTGCGACCCAGCTCCAGCCTCGCAAAAGAAGCAGGTTGTCACTGGTTGAAAAAATGCATAAATGAGAAGAGTTTAAGAGGGTACCTTGGCCTGTTTCAGGAAGCGGAGGAAGCCAAGCTCCTCTGGTCGGAGGATCAGGAGCGCGTGGCCTCTGCCATCGATACCTCTGGCTGTTCTGCCCACCCTGTGGATGTACTCCTATTGGCAGATAGTTATGGTTAAAAAAAAAAACAGCCTGGATATATGCCTTAACTTCAAATTCAAAGGGTGACCTTCACAAGCAATTCAAAATTGCAACACAAACACTTGATGATCACTGAATAATATATAGTCGCAGTTACCTTGGGGTCATCTGGGGGGTCATACTGAACGATCCAGTCCACCTCAGGGATGTCCAGGCCTCGGGCTGCCACATCAGTACACAGCAGGATGCCTGAGTCAGCGTTGCAGAACTGGAAGAAGGTGGTGGTACGTTTGGTCTGCTTCTGCTTGCCCTGAGGAATGACAGAGAACGCATTTTTATTTTAAACCACAGCTGGCTTTGCAGTTGGGGCCGTGATGTCCGACAACTGTGTAAACCATAAAAAAAAGGTTCTAGATTTTGGACATTAGGTGTGAAATACTTGCCCTTAGTATAGTGGCCTCAAAGCCATTAGCGGACTCTCCAAGCCGTGAAAAGGTCAACCATTTCACCACAAAACAATGATAATCATACGCATCAGTGGCGTAAAACCTTATAGCTTTTTTTATGATCAGAACCAGCCAAAACAACACCAGGGCTCCAAAAATAAGCAAATAGCTTTGCATCCACTACATTACTGGCAAGTATCTCTTTTAAATTAACGTCCAAAATCCTGGAGTATCCCTTTACTGATGATAGGTGGTGTGTGATAGGACTTACATGGATGGCCATGACAGGCAGGTCGATGTAGTTGAGCAGTTCATAGTGGAATTTCACAGACATACAGGAAGAGAAGAAGACCATGAGCTTCTTCTTGCGATTCTTCTTCAGGAAGGTGAAGAGCAGCAGGAAGCGCTTCTCTGATGGACACACCACATAACCCTGAAACACAACAGAGATCACGTTACATCGAGGCTAGTCCACCTTCAGTAGCCCCCTGACTGGACAGAAGAGCGGAGACAGTACCTGCTCCAGGCCATCGACAGTGGCATTGTCTTTGTTGTCATCCACACCGACATACAGGGGCTCCTTTTTCAGGGAGATGCGAGCCAAGTCCTCCACTTTTCGGGTCTGGGTAGCTGAAAACAGCATGGTCTGTCTCTTCTCTGAAAAAACAGAGGCACAGACATAAAGCCTCTGAACCCAACAACCCTCCAGAAGGTGTCAAAGGCATTTTTCTTAAATCCCCTTTATTCTAAATTTCAGGGGATGAGAATGCAATTTTCAGGGGACAAGACAATGACCAACAGTCACATGTCAATAATTCTGTTAACTTCTATTGAACTGCAAACTCTTTACACAGTGCAGAGGAGACAAAGTTGTTAGTAATAAAAGACAGAGTTGTTAAAATGTAACACTTTTCATGCATAAAATGTCGAACGTTTGTTTCCCCCCAATATTGGAAAAACGATGAGCACTGGGAAAATTAGCTAGCACATTACTGTGCTTTGACTGCAGTTTAAAATATAAGACCACTGTGCCAGGAGCAAAGAGAAAAAAAAGCCATGAGACAGATTGGAAATCAGAGGTTAAAACCGTGATTTCCAGAGTGTGGTCGATTTGCAGTTTGACTGAATTTTTCATAAAATCTTCTATATAGAGATAGATAAGCTTACGTCTGAAAAAAAAACAAAAACCTGATACCATCAGTGTTATTTACTAAACAGCAATATAAGTTCACAGAAAAATGAGAGCTCTGAAACCACAGACACATACTTGGCAGCAGTTTGATGATCTGCTTCAGTTCCTCCTCGAAGCCCACCTCCAAGATGCGGTCGGCCTCATCAATAATCAGACACTGGAGGTTCTTGTACATGAACCCAGGGGTATTCTGAAAGCACAAAGTTTTAGTTTTTAATATTCTTACTTGAGTATTAAAAATAAAAAAAATACAGTGGAAGAATGATGATAAGCTTGATGAATGTGGGTTGTTCACCTGGAGGTGGTCCAGCAGACGACCCGGTGTGGCCACTACGATGTTGACACCGTTGGCCAGTCTCTGGGCCTCAGCTGAGCGGTTGCTACCACCCATGATCAGACCGAAGGTGTGTACGTGGTGTGTCATCAGCTCCTTCAGCACACCATAGGTCTGCATTGCCAACTCCCTTGTGGGTGAAAGGATCACCACACCAGTGCCTGGGAGGAAGAGGAAGGAAGTGCATCAATTCATTACTAAATAATCTAATACATCAGGTAAAGGCAACATGTCCTACTCAAAGTGCCGGAGTCAAAAAAAATGGGGAGAAAAAGATACATTGACAAGAGTCTCACCATTCCTGGGCATGAACTTGAGTTTGTAGATGAGCTCTATAGATGGGATGAGGAAGGCCAAAGTTTTACCACTGCCCGTCTTTGCAGCAGCCAGGACGTCCCTACGGAGAAGAGGAGCAAAGACAAATGCAGTTTTAGTCTCCGTAGAGTCACAGTGAGTTATTCTCCCTGGTTGATCTGAACAACTGACCTTCCCTCCAGCAGGGGCCGAATACTTTTGTGCTGGATCTCCGTCATGTGTTCAAAACCCATATCCTTCACTCCTTTCAGCGTGCTCTCACTCACCAGATCAGCAAGAGAGGCAAAGGACGTGTCCTCAAAGGCTCCTGAAATATCACAGGTAGGATCATGGTTCATATGGTCTCTCACAAAAGCAGATTTCATAACAAATAAAAACACCATGGAACATACTAGAAGACATGCTACTTAGCTAATCTCACGATTAACTTGTCAAATATCAGCGTGTCCTTGCAGTTATTTCTGTTAGGAGAATCACTGGTGACACCTCCCAAAGACAACCACAAGAGTCTCTGTATGCCTCAGTTGACACCCGATTCATGATGGAAACTATGAAAGGGCAACACATAGAGGCAACATGCCAGGATTTGGTTTTTCACTTTAGGCAGCTGTGTGTATATGCTGACATAACAGTACTGCCTTTTAAAATGAGATAGAACCCTCACTGATGAATGCTAGTGGGTTACTACTATGGTACCTCCTAGGCACTAAAGAAAGCTGAATCATCTCGTCAACAGTTTACTGTTTTTGGACTTATTCATGCCGCTGAATGTTATTTTTACTGAGTAGCAAATAATGCTTATCCCCTGCAATAACCACTAACTCATTCATTCTGTTTATGAATATTGTCTAAATTTATAATACTGGTCATAGCAAACCTTGATAATGACATATAACACAATGTAGCATTTTTTTTTTAATAAATAAAAATGCTGTGATGGTTGATCCTCTTTGAGACATATTCTATGCTTCACTCCCACATGCAACAAACATTATGCACTGCCCAAATGACATAAATTGTAACGTAACGCGTCTATGCCATTGTTTTTCTGAAATACTAAAAACAGTATAGAAAAATGTATGTGCCGGACATTTTTATATGATTGTAAAAAAAAACACATGATAGTATCCTAATACATCCCCCCAAGTAATTAAACTGCTGCAGATCCAGCAGAGTACATAGTAACCAGACATCTTTCATCATATTTCTTCAAATACCTGTTAAGCCAGATGGTAATTCAGGTAACTCTTCCTCCTCCTCATCATCATCATCATCATCATCTCCCTCCCCAGCTTTGTCCTCTGCATCCTCTTCATCATCTCCCTCCTCCTCATTGTCTTCTTCCTCTTCGGCATCTGCAGCTTCTGCTGGTTTATCAGTATCTTGTTTTTCATCTGCTAATGTTGCTCCTTCCTCTACCTCCTCCTCCTCTTCTTCTTCTTCTTTTTCTTCTCCGACCATGTCGTCTTCTTTCACTGTTTTGGTCTTCTTCTCAACTGAAATAAGGAATAAGTCAAGTTAAGCAGACACAAATAATCAGTTTTCCAGTTTCAGGATTTACAGACTCTTGATACCTGGTGATTCTGCAGTGTCAGTAAGCTTTCTTTTCTTCTTCTTGTTCTTCAGAGGAGTCTCCTCTGTTTTGGTCCCTTCCACTGGTACTCCGACTTGCTTCTTCTGTTTCTTCTTTGGCTTGGTGTCGGTCTTACAGGCTGGTTCCTCACAACATTTATCTACCAGACCATTTGAGTTCACTGTCGAAGCATTGCAAAAAATACACATTTAGCCGATTGGATAGATGATTTGTAAAGAACTCTCAGTATTCGTGATGGCTTTCATGATTATGCTTCCGGATGTTTAAAACTCCTCTTCATGTTTATTAAGAGTCAGTATAGAGTTAAAACCTGTGGCCTATCTGCTTCTACCTAACGTCTTAGAGAAGTTTTGAAAACAACACATTGCAACGCCACCTAGCGAAGCTAAACTAAGCCTAATAATCACATTAATTTCGGACAGATAATGGTGACACAACAAACTGTTACCTACTGATGCGAATATTAATGTTATTTAGTATATACCGTTTTACCGGTATTGAAAAATTTTGATTTAAAAAGTAATGTGTGACGCTACCTAACGTAGTTAGCTTAGCAGGTGAAGCTAGCCTGCACTTAATTAACACGGAAAACCACCAACAACAACCGAATATTTATTATTGGCAGCACGTACCTGTCTCTTCATCTCCTGTCTGTGCCCTGAGTAGCTTTCGCTCTTTATTCTTTTCATTCCTTTTCTGAATTTTCTTGCGAATAAGCTTCATCTGTAGGTCCGCCATGGTAACGGCACACAGCACACGTGTGTATGTGTGTGGATTTCAGGACCCTTCTGAATAGTAGTCTCTATTGCCTGAGTGGAAAAGCGAAGGACCTCGCCCATAATATTAGGTTACCATAATATTCCTTAAAGGAAATTTTATTAAGACAGTAACGACAGCATCAATCAAAAACAAAGAAATCAAGTGAAAACAAAAATATCTCAAAGTCAAACACTGTTTTCAAGCACTAAATTTTAACAACAAAAATAAATAAAAAATAGAAACATTGCACTCGGAGAGCGCAGACCTCCGCCATGCAGCTTGTGCCCCCCCTTATATTGTGATTCACACCAAAACATTTACTGTTGCGTGTCTTTTTTATTTTTAACTTTTTTATGTGTTTAAACTGATATGTTCACTGTTCATTATGTAAGCGGTGCTGCCACCCAGCGGCCATTGGATGCAATCGCTTCAGTACACTACAAAATAAAATTTAAAACCTCTGGTGAAAATTTCAGGTCAATCCGTCCATAACTTTTTCCGTAAACTTGGTCACAGACAGACAGACAGACAAACAGACAGACAGACAGACAGACAGACAGACAGACAGACAGACAGACAGACAAACCAACGCTACCGAAAACATAACCTCCTCCTTTGGCGGAGGTAAAAAAAAAAAAAATGCTACAATCTTCGTCGGTGTATGCACAGCTCTAGTCTAGACCTATGGTCTAGACAAATGTGTAGGCTCCTTTAAAGACTCCATAGTACTCAATAGAAAACAGTTAGATAACTGGATCTGCCTTTGCTGTCAGCTGTTGGCTTTATGGTGTACTGACCATGTAGGTAAAGTTCCTTTTTTAAAACTGCCTTCACAGCGTTTGCTGCTGTATCTAAACTGTGTGTGTATGTATGTATGTAGGTCTGTATGTGAGTATCTGCATCTAATAGCCACACAAACAAGGACCACACCAAAGGTCAAAACAAGTAAGCTCTCTTTAATATTAGCAGAACATCAACACACCCACTTTACATCATCTATTCCAGCTCACACTGATCAATAACTCTTTAACATTTGTAACAGACTCAAAACACTACAGTGAAGTATGAGGTGAAATACCACACTTCCGTTATTGAACAAGTAACAATAAGGCCCTGTTCAGGCCAAGTATTAACATGCATTTAAGTGCATTGCTGCCTGATTCAGGTACATAAATGTCTAAGTGTGAATGTTGTTCTTGGTTGTTATCATATTGTAGGTTATGTGTGGTCATATGTAACTGTGCTTTGCATGTGTCTGATATCATCCATGGCTCTCTGAAGCTCTGTGTCCTGCTAAGGTGGCAATGTAAGCATCGTGGAGGTCCCATAACCCTTTATTTATTACATTATTAAAATGTAATCATATAAACAAATATGTAACATTTTACGACAGACATTCCAGTGCTCTTTAGTGCAATTGCTGCATATGCCATGTGTTCACTCCTGTGGTATTTGTATATAGAGCTGGGAAGTGTGATTTGATCACAAGTGCTCACTTAAGATGTATGTGGAGATGCATTTTAATGCCTGGAGTAAACTTGAGACCAGATCATTACAAACTCAACATCATGCATTTTAAATGGCAGCAAAGACTCTTGGCTTTGGTTTATGATGTTCCAACCAGTCCTCGGTGTTGTGCTGTTAATTTCTCAGAATTTTCTTTATCCTATTCTTAAACCTTTTCCTAGTATCAGTATGTATAATTGTTGAAATCTTAGTAATGGTACTAATGGCTGAGACATTAGGACTTCTTTACCAGAGAGAGGGATATTTACCAAGCAGATTTTTGCCAGTATCTGTTTTCTACTGTTATTATTTACTACTACATGGCAGATTCAAGTGTTCCAAGTCTTGAGAAGCTTTCTAACCTACACTTACTGACTAAGATAACTGTAATCAGGAAAAACAATGGCAACCCTGTATCTAGAATGTCAAGCCGATGAAAAAGTCTCCTCCTCAATCTTAACCATGTGTGGCTCTGTTTCCCTTTTAATCTCAGAAGCCTGAATAAAAACCTGAGAGCTGTTTTCACTCATATCCTCCATTCCTTGGCCTTGATGGATGGGCTGCAATATCTGACTCTTAGACATTCTCCTCATGCAATCCATCTCCTCCTGTCTCTGTTTCCTCTGTCCAGTCTCACAGCCCCTATTCTTTCTATTCAAAAACCTCTGCCTCCAGGAGTAGTTTGTTTGTGCAGATCCCTGTTGGGGCCTGTAGCAGCTGTGGAACTGCTTGTTCTCTCCCAGCATGGTCGTGGACGGCACTCGAACGCGTTGTCTCTGCATGTCTTCCTCCACAGCTTTGAACACCAGGTCAGTGATATCCCGGCGGAGTCTCATTAGCACCATAGGGTCTTTAATCTGACGCATATCAGCCAACATTACCTCTGCAAACTGGTTCAGTATGCTTGGTCTGGGTTTGGTTGGCACAGCTGTTTGGTCATTAGTAGAAAT
Source organism: Hypoplectrus providencianus (assembly GCA_028566105.1). Lineage (NCBI taxonomy): Eukaryota > Metazoa > Chordata > Actinopteri > Perciformes > Serranidae > Hypoplectrus > Hypoplectrus providencianus. The sequence continues at coordinate 1,830,160 of JAOWBC010000002.1, forward strand.
CTCTGCATGAGGACCGCTTAAAGACATGACCTCTGCAACTTGAGGCTGTGGGTTTGGACAGTGCAGAGGAGCAGAGTTCAGGCTGGAGGCAGGGTGGGGTTCATCATCTGGATCTTGCCCAGTCCCTTCAGCATCTTGTGGGCTACCAGAAGAGCTTCCCATCTCCTGGTCAGTTCCTTCAGTCTCAAACTCCTCGTCGTCCTCTTCCGGATCATCAAACTTGTCCTCCTGCAATAAGAGTTAGCATTGAAATGTGCATTTAAACCTGCAGGGACACGCCTTCGGGATTTTTCTATATTAGTTTCAACCTACCAGCAATGAATCACCTCGCCTGCGAACTATATAAGGCCTCAAGAAAGAAAGTTTCTCCCTGAGCATCTTTTGCTGTGCAGTGCTGACCTTCTCCGGGTGCCACAGCACCCTCCCGTACTGAGTCCGGAGGGATCTTGATCTTCTCTCAACATCAGACACTGCAAGGTGAGAAAATGACTTAGCAAAATAGGCTGAATTGTTATTTAATAGCAGTAATTCAGTAGTTAAGAGGAGGTAGGGAAAAACAATAATAATTTAGGGGAGATCATGATCTGTTGGCAGACTTTTCACTACTCAATCTGACTACTACATGGTGTCCATTATTTCATGATGATCGAGAGCAAACAAAAGGACGTGTTTTTGGAGGTAAACCAGGAATTTAGCATCACTATGTGGTCTATTGAGAATTAGCTGTGTGAAATGGGATTTTTACACCATGTATACAACTTGAAAGTCACAGTTTTTATCCTCAAGTAACAACTGTGTTTGCAAGAGCACTGAAAAATATGACTCGCGGTTGCAAGATAGCAAGATAGACAGGGATGATGGCATTTATTATTTCCAACAACTGCTATTAAATTGTAATTTAGCCACTTGTTAGGAACCATCTCTTTAACAATAACTCCACAATCTACAAGTGGGGCTATTTGCTAACATATTTTATGTTGTATGGTAGCTAATAATCTTAACCAAAGGCCTTGTTTCAGACATCTAAGCAAAAACCCATTCAGAATTCTCATTGACTCATTGAGAGGTTAGACCCCAGACCATAAAATAATAACTTATATCCGGGTTTATACACTCAGTCCTGTGGCACCCTAAAGACATTAGGTAGCTGATTAAACTGTCAGTTCACTGTCCTGAATGTTTGTGCTATCTAGAAGTAACCATAGCAACATGGACTTGGTCACATTTAAGTGTTTTTTTCTTCTCTATTGTCAAATTATATTTACTGTTTTTTATTGTCATTGTTCGAGGCACAACCTTTGTCAAGTTGTTGCTTCTGAATGTAAATTGTATGAAAGAAAGGGAAAAACTTTATTGTGCATTTGTTCCAAACCAGGGTTGGTTTGGCATAATATCCAAATGCTATAGACACCAAAAATAAGCAACCATTCCCCCCAACCCCTTTTCTAAATCTAAGAACATTTTCAAGAAATGTATCAATATCTAATGACTTTGACACTGACTATTCATAATATTAATAATTAACAAATGTGTTATGTATTTCATATTTACAATTTTTTTTCTTACAAAATTCCTAACAAATATATTATTGATTAAAAGTACATAAGACAGCCAACCTATATTTGAACCAACTTCGTTATGATGTTCTTACCAATGTCCCTTACCCAGCTCCCATCCCTCATAACAGTTTCCAATCCTATACCAAAATGTTGCAAATTTCTGTGTTTATCAACAAGAAGGAACACGTTTAAAATGTCACTATCAAACACAGTTTTATAAAAACTTAAATATAGTTAATAAAAACTCACATCTCTCCCACCCCTTGTGATTGCATATTGGTCCTGATTTTATAATACAAAACTCAATTCAACGTCAATTATGCAGTGTTTTTTGTTTTGTTTTATTATTGAGTTTACCCGACTTTCCAATGGACAACGCGAAATCGCTCCAAAGCTTGGTCTTCAAATTCTTGTCGTAATAAGAATCGGCAGAGGAATTAAAAAGGCATTCATGTGTGCGCCAGAAATCTATCAGCATGTTGTCCATTGCGGGACCCCAGTGGGGACCCCGTATCTGACCGCGAAAGTGTGTCATAGTGTGAGGAGAAAAATCCGATTATTTATCATAACATTAACACGAGGTCCCTTGGATTAATACAGCCATGGATTATATTTATCGTCTCTTCTTCAGTGATGCTTCACCCCGGATGCAGTATAACTTGACACGCCCATTACTGCCACCAACTGATCTGGAGTGAAGATTGGTGTTTTTACAGTTTATGTCATGTTACGTTCCATCATGTCATAATTAACATACACTTTTTATGATTCATTGTTTTTAATCAAGATATCAGTATACAGTAATAATAATAATTATAGTGTTAATGATGATGATAATTTTTATGATGAAGAGTAACACTTCGTTTAAAATTTTGTTAATGAATTGTATTTGCATAAAACACGATAATACATTTTATTGTTAACTCGTAGAAAAGCATCTGCAGCATTTAATAAACCATTTAATAAAAATAAATAAACCAATGTGTGTGCGTGTATATCAGTGTGACAGTGTTGTTTACTGAAAATAGTTATGTATATTATACATATATAATAATAATAATAATAATAATAATAATAATAATAATAATAATAATAATAATAATAATAAATAACAACAACAATAAAGAAAACTAAATAAATACACTTAAATAAACTAGAATATAAAAAAAATCGATACAGTGCACGATACATCATGACAGAATTTACTGTATATAAATAAAGACCCTCGTACTACTCATGATAGAGTTAGAGTTCATGTGGACTGATGCCGTCCTCTGTCGATGATTGACAGCTGCACAGCCCTGCCTGCGTTGCTCTACCCGGCCTCCGCCATCTTGCCGCTCTCCCTGCCTGCCAGAAGCCGAGTGCGGAAGTGGAAACAGCACTCTGCGGGCTCAGGGTTCCGCCTGTGGACGGCTTGCCATATCCTCCAGCCGACACAGCCTGCTATCCATCAAATTTAACCGTTTCTAGACAGCAGAGACCCGGGAAGAAATGGCTGGACGGTTACCGGCGTGTGTCGTCGACTGCGGCACAGGGTAAGCATTTCAAACCGAACCGCCGTGCAGACAGGGGGCTCGGTTGTCATCGAGAAGCTGAGTACGGTTAGGGACTGTCAGTGTCAGCAGCAGCAACAGCAGCAGCAACTGGGTGTGTGTCTATCTGTCGATGTGAATACTCAGAGAGCTAGCCAGCGAGCTACTATGCTAGCGACAAGCTAACTGTGACATGTTATTGCTCTGTATCGGCTGCAATTTCAGATAAACCCAGTCAGGTCGCTTCTTATGTCCTGGCGTGCACTGTCACCTTTTATTGTTCATGCGCGTTTATCTGCGTGTTAGGTAGTTTCATCATTAGCAAGGATTCATCACTGGAGTGTGTCTTCAACATGTCGAAGGGATTTCGCTGCAAGAACCCCGCTGGTATATGCTGTCGCTAGCCTGAAACATGACTGAGGATGGCTTATCTAAGAGCTGCTTTCATTCATTTAGAGTTGGCAGGCCATTACTACTTGCAGATTCCAGCCTCCCGTGTTGATTTACCAGATTTTCTACAATCACAAGGTGTTCGCGATATCCGCGACCCTTTCTCGTGCATTCAGATACCTTTTTTGCTCGTTTGGCTTGATTTGAGCAGGCGCAGTACTACTTCCTATTCAGCCTACACTTCCTCATTCACGCTTTTTAGTCCATATATGGTCGTTTCTCGGCATCCAAGCATGCTTTTTTGATTAACTTCTCTAATTTAACGTGTTTGCCAGGCAATCGGTTATTATCCTTAAGAATTCATCTAGGTTGCAATGACCTTATAATAATATGCCATCTCAGGAAAGGTTGTTTTAACGGATAGAAAAATAAATCAGGGGTAGATGTTATCTTGGCTCTCCTTGCAGCAGTGTTTGTATGGATCAGTGTATAAACTTCCTTCCCTGCCGATTGTATTTGGTAGATTTTTTTCCACCTCTGACTGTACTAAGATGAAGGTTTAACCCATGTCAGACATTTAAAATTATTATTATGATATTACTATTGACCCTTAATAATTTTGTTTCTATAACCACACAAACCCACATAGTCATGCTTCATATCCTTTTATGTTTGTGATTCTGACTTTGTGAAAGAGAAGTGTCTATAACAAACCCAGTACCCAGCATGATAGGTATGTTGAGTTAGTTTTGGGGGCTAGAAGTGGTTTGCATTGCTTGCATGTAGAGGCTTGAACTCGTCACTCCTCACATTGCATACCTCTCCGCTCATCCCCCCTCCTCCCTCCAGGCTGTTAACCACTCTTCTGCTTCTGATCTGCACTGGGACAGCAAAAGAAAGTGCAGCTGAGAATTAGGTTGGACTGTGCTAGTCTCTACTCATCAAGCAGATGGCTTCCACTTTCTGGCCAAGCCTTACAGTCATAACACATATGTTCCAATATCAAAGACTTAACTTTTTATCTGCTGAGAAAAACACTCAAGTCACAGTTTAGATGATTTATTGGTTAATAATTGAATGGAAACTTTGACATGCTATGGTTTTGCAGCTTAGCCAGAATGTACCAGCCCTGTGCAGATGTTTTAAAGTGCTGAGAGAGTTCAACAGCTGTCTCTGAGTAATGCTCATGATAGCCAAATAGTGACAACTTCACTTCCTTTTTCACATCAGCTTCTAAGCAGCCTGGCTGCTATTATTAGAAAAGACTATTTGAACATAATATGAAAGAACCATAGGCACATCTAGATTTGGAAAAGGGTTGGTTAGCTTCTTTTTGTCTTCAAAACTGGTATTTGACATCAAGGCTTCCATAGCAGAAACACAATCTCAGGTGATGCAGTTCAGTGCAGTCAATGGGAAGGGTGGAGTAAATCTTCATCCCTCTTAAGCAAGCAGTTGTAATGTCATAACATAACATTGCAGTCAGTAATGCGTCTCAGTGAGAATTGAACTACATCATAGGAAATAAATTATTTTTATTCTAAAACGAAAAGTAAGGTGCTTCATTGAGTTTAAGATAACTTTGTAAGATTACAAAAAAAGTTACAATTGTTGGACAATATGCTTTTATTAAATTGATACAAAGAGAGTCTCCCTCCTGGTTTTTGTAGGCTGCTGTACAGTACACAGTAATGTCATTGTATAAATGCACCAAATGATTCTACCTGTTCTATTCTTTGCTTTGGCCCATGGAACTTTAGTTGATATATTCACATTACTGATTATTTTTTTTATCAAAACCCTCATTGTATAAATACATTATGAAAGCAACCTGAAACATTATCAGTGTTAAGGTATTTGATTCTTTAACATCACGCAGCCTGGTCTTTAAAGTTTGCAAAAATGCCTCTTTTTATCCATCATGTTTGCAAGTATCATTCATTCATAAGTGATGAGTTTGTATATGTTATGCTTTAGGTAAATAAGTGTTTGAAAAGTGTTTGAATCTGACACTGTACTGACATATAATTATTTTCCAAAAGTAGTTTACTCCAGTAGTGCAGTTGGTTGTCGGGCAGCAGATGGTGTCCACTGTCAGATGTGGTGTATATTATAAGCTTGTCTAGGCAGGTTGAGTTAGACAAGCTGGGACTGTTCTCTGGTATGAAGGTGTTTAGTGCTGCTGCTGCATTCTATTGCTGTCAGCCCATAGTGTTGTTACTGTCATGGGACTGCTGGTATCACTGAACACCAATCCATGCTTTTTTGTATTTAAGTGACAAAGTCAAAGTCAGGTGTCAATCGTCAGCATACATCTGTCTATCAAGCCCAGAGACCTAAGGAGATGCAGTAATTTTGCCTGGCACAGCTCTGTTCAGCTAGACCAGCGCTTGTGATTTTTACTTAGCAATAGCTCTAGATATTATTGCCATTTCTTTGCCTTGACCTTTATTGAGGTTCAAAGTGAGCTGATACTACAGGGTGAAGTTGAAATGCTACAAACCACTGGTTTGTCAGAAAGAATCATCATTTGTGGGACATGGTACATCTTAAACAAATCAGCCATTTTTAAGTAGCCAAGCTACAGTTAATAGGGATCATAATTCTGTTTACTTGCCCCAGATTAAAAAAAATGTCTGCAAAGCCTGCAAACTTACACTGTACAATTGAGAAATGCAGATGTTCCTCCGTTGTGATGCCAATGAAAGCATTCAGCCTGTTTCATTTTGAAAATAATGTTATGACAGTTATGTGCAGCACTACTATGGCAATCTATGAATCCTGCCCACACTGATGGGACACTATCTGCGGTAGAAAAAAAAGTAAAGTAAGTAGCAATTGAGAAGAGTTACCAATATTACAGGTCAGGACTATCTTATTATCTGGACCCAAACCTTTGGACTCAACAAATTGAAATAAGTTGTGCCAATATATCTAGCAATGCTACACAAAGGGCCTGCCAACTATTTTTCCCAGTTTTCTACTGTACTTGAACATGATCTATGTTCTGTTCCCATTGTGTTCATTCTGCTGGCTCTACCTTAGAAAGTCAACACTGGCAGCTCTGTTGGTTTTTTATTGTGCTCGGCGGATAGGTGAAGTTGCCAGATAAGATTATATAACTTTATTCACACCCCACGCTGTATCCAGCTCCTGACAAATGAATAAAATCACTCAGTTGACAAGACAGGTACTAGTGGTCTTATCCTTGCTGCTGTTTTTCACTTGTGTGTCACTTCATGTCAGAATCGGGTGATGTTATTTGACACAAGCAAGCTGGACATGTAGGTGGGTTTCCAGTGTCAAGTCAGCTGATTTGATTTTCTCCCCATTTTATTTCTTGAGATAGTAATCTGTGACAGTCCAATTTCATAATCTCATATTTCTGCTTAATTGCCATAGTTATACTCTAGAAATCATTTCATTGTTTCATTGTTCATTGTTGCCAGAATCAAAAATGAAAAGGCACATTTAGATTTATGTCCAGGACAAAAGTGTAAAAATGTTCCAAAACCTGTTATATATTCAATCTAAATGTTTTAGATTGGCACTAAGGCAGATGAACACTTCAAAGTCACAGTTAGGACATTTGTTAATTGTTATAGCTCACAATATGCCTATTAGAACAAAGCTCATAACATTCTCCAGTCAGATTTTATTAAATGACTCCTTCCTGCTTTTTTTTTTTTTTTTTAAGTAAGTTTGAATTCAAAGCAGCCACTATTATGACCAGGATGTGGCCTATTATGCCCACAGTGCTTTGGCAGTCGTCAGCAGTGTCCTCTATCAGTCCCTTGGGTCCTGTGTGCAGGAAGTCGTCCTGTCTGGGCCTAACCCAGGCAGGACTACATCTGGCCAGCATGTGCCCCACAAAACACCATTTGTTGTACAAAGCTTAGACACGGAGAAGGCTGTAAAATCTAAAGGCTTTGATGCTTAGGCTGAAAGTGTCCTGTTAAATGTTGACTATGAAGGTGGAAATGTTGCTTATGTGTCAGTGATTTCTTAAAAAAACATTATTACATCATTTCTTTTTATTCATACAACTTTTTTCTTGGTTGAGGCTTTGCTTTCTTTTTAAAGAATAGAGAAGTAGGACAAAAAAGGATAGAGCAGGATTGAAGTCACAGCTAGTTTATATTAAGGATGCTCAGTTTATGCAGAAGTGACCCCCCCACCCCACCCCCCAAGACAAATATGAATAGTCTTCAGTTTCCCAATACTACATGAATGGCTCTTTTAATGGCCTCCCATTAGCAAACTCCAGAGCTGCCGCTGCTTTTTGGCACTGAACCAGCCCGCCAAAGGACAGTGATCGCATTGATCAAAACGATAGCAAGTGAGACGAAAGCCAAAAATAATCCGTACTGAACTGAACTTAAATGCATACAAATGCAATGCCAGCAGCAGTTTAGCAGGTGGTTGTTTTTGTTCCAAACTTAGCTTCTGTATGATAAAATGTGCTGCTTTTCTCTTGCAGTTACACCAAACTGGGATATGCAGGGAACACAGAGCCACAGTTCATCGTTCCATCATGTGAGTATTTCACCATGCATTGAATTCCCCTCTCACCAGCCAAGCAGGCCAGTAACACTAACAATGACAGTAATGTTCCTTAAAAAAGAGGAAACCTTTAAAAACTTAAAGACTTGAAAAAAATCTGTTCCAACAACATTAGGGGTGTGCAAAATAATCGTCATGACAATGCATCGCAATTCAAATTTTCGCGATCTAGCCTACTGCATCGATTCTTGATGCCAAGTATCGATTATTAATTAAAAAAAATACATAAATAAAATGGCATGAATGGTTGGCGAACATCAGCCAAAAACAAGTGGAATACAACTTCCAGTCCAGTAGATGTCGCTGCGGATGTGTTGATGCCCATTGCCTTGTGTCACAAGCATTTCCGGTCGCGGGATACTGCGACGAGTCATTCATAAACAAATCATGGAGGAGACAGAGAAAATTTGCCCGGCTCTTTCACATTTCAAGTCAGATGTTTGGACGCATTTTGGCTTTAAAAACAAAGAAGGTGAGGTGTCCGAGTAGCTCAACTGGTAGAGCGCGTACCACAGAGGCTCACTCCTCGCCGCGGCTGACCCGGGTTTGAATCCGACCTGCTTCTTTTACCGCATGTCTCCCCCTCTGTCACCCCCCTCTGTCACCCCCTTTCACTGTCTCTATCAAAAAGGCCAAAAAAATAACTTGTAATATTTGTTTTCATGGCAATACCTCCAAAAGTCGTTTCACTAAATACAGCTATGTATGAATTGAGTTGCTTTGAGTTATGTATCAATTGAACACACTATCCAGATCATACACAGCCA
>JAOWBC010000002.1:1839100-1854876 GCA_028566105.1 Hypoplectrus providencianus
TTTTTTCTAACAGTGTTCAGTGAAAATTCGCAATGCATCGCAATAATTCAAGTATCGTGATGCATCGTGATAGAATCTCATCGTGGCATGTGAATCGTGATTCGAATCAAATCGTGACTTCTTTGGCAATACCCACCCCTAAACAACATGTCCACCTGAGATTGTCCCTTTTTTGGTAAAAACTTTAAGGCTTTCTTTAACACCCAACTTTAGATTTTAGTTTTTATTTGAATTCCCTGTCAATTGAATATATCAATAAACTAAACACACAATGTAAGAGAGTTTACCCTCTGTTTCTTTCTATTTTCTTGTCAGGTATCGCCATCAAAGAGTCAGCCAAGGTTGGAGACCAGGCCCAGCGGAGGATGATGAAGGGGGTGGATGACTTGGATTTCTACATTGGAGATGAAGCAGTAGACAAGCCCACATATTCCACAAAGGTACATGACCCTGACAGCTCAGCACACCCACAGAAGTGACTGGCAAAGCAGATGTTTTTTTCACAGAGCCAACAATGCATTGTTAATATAATGCATTCCGTGATTTGTGAACAAGAAGCAGGTAATAATTAAGCTGTTTTGCAGATTTTTTTTTAAATATAGACATGGAGGACAACAGGGCCAAACATAGTGTACGAATCCAATTTGTGACTTCATTTATCTTAGAATATTTTAAACATCTGTGCTTTACATTACATGTGGAATGAGCAATGACAATGGCCTTCAAACATCTTTAGCATCACTGCCACAGCAGTAGGCCAGGCTGCTACATGTCATGCAGCTGGTCATGTTCACCAGCATGCCAATAATGCATTTCTTTGCTCATGTTCATTGCAATAATGGTAAATAAATATATATTTCAGAGCCAAGAGCATATTTAACAACTTTTTTATTTGTCCTGCGCTAACTTGCAATATTTGTATTATTTATTGAGGGCATGCAGTTGCCAGCCACTCTTTGAACAGCTTTTGCCTCAAAAAGTCCTAATTCTGTGGCCGCTTACACATTCTATTGCCAGTATCCCATCATATGCACTGATCATGATTTTTGCACATTTAAATACCCTAAACATGTAGAGACTTATGGGAATCATTGTAAAGGGGAATAAGGCTTCTTTTGTGTTTTATTTAAAACCACACAAATTTCTGACTGATCAGTATTATTATTATTAATATTAATAATGATAATGATAATAATAAAATATCCAGCACCAGCACACAGAGTTCTTCAAGTCTTCTCTTTTGTATAGGTTATAGTGTTCTTACAGTGTACTCATCATAGCAGGAAAAGGACAGGTGAAACTAATATTATCAACAATGCTCTGCTCCATTTAGGTGTCCCAGTGAGCCAGAACTGTGACCCACTTCTGTTCCACATACTAACCCTAAGCTGGGTTTGACTTCAGTGTGTTGATGCTGAAAAAAATGATCAAATACACAAATTACATTAATTATCCTTCTGCAATGCATCTTACAAAAGAAAAAAGGGAGCTTAAAAAAGTGATATGTTTTAGATGTTGGAATTTTTTTTACTCTTCTTTTAAAATTGGAAGTGGCACTCTAAAGTTTTCCTTTGATTGACACCCCATGGTGAACTTGTGTCATTTCTTTGTAGTATAAATGGTCAGGTCTGTTGGATTTATTGTATATTACCTGCAAATACAGCTAAGTAAAATAGTAGCTTTTAGAACATAAGATAAACACTCAAATTAGGTGTGGCTTTGGACACACAGTAGGGCCCTGGATCACCTAAGTGGAATGTAGCTATAATGTATCATTTGTGACACATTGAAAGGAGCTTCAAAGTCTCAAATTCGAGTCATTATTGAGGAGCTCTAGACTTCATTCATGGAACTACCTCCAGCCCCAGCATTCATTTACCCTACTATTTAATATTCTACCTCCATAGCATGGCAAATGCAGATTAAAATACTATGATGTCCTATTTCATGTGGTTGTATTCTGCAGTATGTAAAACAGCATACATTTCAGGCTATTCTGATCCACAACCCTCTGCACAGCAGATGGGCTACATTGACTAAACCACCAGAGCAAATGAAAGCTTTTTGACAACTCATTGACAGTAGATGGGCCCATGCTCAGGGCGCAGTGTTATCACAAAATAGTATACATATTATATGCATACTGCTTCCAATCAACAGGACCTTTTTAAGAGCAGTTGCAGTATGTACTAGAGGAAAAAGTGCATGCATTTGAAATGCAAGATATAACTATATCGCATGATTTAATTTAGACAACTTGGTGTTGCTGTTCATTTCACACATTGTTATTGGAGGGTTAACTTCAAAATGTCAAGAAACGGTGGTCCGATTCCTTTATACTGTTACTGTTGACCATATAAAGTACTGTTATGCTACCAAAAATGTAGAAATGAAGACTTTTGGTTGGCTTAACAACTTTCAATAAAGGCTTCTACTCAAACATGCAGCCTTTTTGCAGTTATATAAGCATAAACAAACATATGTTGGAGTTTAATCCAAAAGGCAAACTATATACATGTATAATGGAGAACAAAGTTGCTGCTTTTTAAAAGGGGTGTGGCAAGATGTTTGTCATTACAGCAAACTCTTGTGCCAACAGTGGCCAATCCGTCATGGCATTGTGGAGGACTGGGACCTAATGGAGCGCTTCATGGAGCAGATCATCTTCAAGTACCTGAGGGCTGAGCCTGAGGACCACTACTTCCTCTTGGTAAGTGGCTTTAAAATATCAGTCCAACATGGATTCCTACTCATGATAAACACGCCTCCATTCACTGTGTGAAGAACATTTTGGACATGGGCCAAGGGCCAGTGAACTACAAAATACTGACCCCAAATAACAGTTACTCGGAGCCAAAATAGTACTTTTATCTGGTAACTGAACCTAAACCAGCTTTTAACCTCCCTTTATTACACAGTAAAAATAACAATTTGAAATTCACGTTTTCTGTTAAAATAAAACGTATAATTGTAGGAAGATAGCAAGTAGGCTAATTATCCATCTCTTAAGTGTTTATGGCTCCAGTCTGATACTGAGTTGAGCTGACTGGTATGTGGTTTGTTGACATGACCTCCAATTGTGCCTTTATTGGATTCAGTGTGGTTAGTGAGCATCCGATGCGGTGTATCAGAATGACTCAACTGTATCTGCATGTGCCGTTTACTCTTCTGCAGACAGAGCCTCCTCTGAACACACCAGAAAACAGAGAGTACACGGCCGAGATCATGTTTGAGTCCTTCAACGTGCCAGGGCTGTACATTGCTGTGCAGGTGAGATATGTTTCCCATGTAATTTGTGTGCAATAAAAGAAATACGCTTATACTATCTTGCATATCTTCATCTGATTTATTATTCTGTTAGCCTAATATTCATTGCCTATGTCTGTCATTGTCTTAGTTTTAAATGTACTTTGTGTCCTAATGTGACAGAATAATAATAGCTGTGGCCTATTGACATGTAACACAAGGTCAGTATAATTTCAGTATGACTTCTCTCTGTATGTGTTTGTGTGTCGGTGTACCAGGCTGTGCTTGCTTTAGCAGCCTCCTGGACGTCCAGACAGGTGGGAGAGAGGACACTGACAGGCACTGTCATCGACAGCGGAGACGGTGTCACCCACGTCATCCCTGTGGTGAGTCTCCAGATTGACAGACACAATCCAAAAGACAGCTTAAATGTTTCTAATTGGGGTGGAACAGGGGAAAACGTCTATCAGATTGTAGAATGAATGACTGATTTATAAATCATAATCATGGTGATTAATTTTCCTTCATCAAAACAGCATTTAAATTGAATTTTGTTGACATTCCCTTCATTTTAACAGTGAGCAATCACAATTAACCATGATTAGGGGCAGCAGTGTTTAACAATACTGTGTAGAGAAGTGTTATTTTGACGATTTATGTGGACAAGACTGAAAATGTTCCACCTGTCTACTTTCTCAGTAACAGGAGAGTGTTGATGTTTAAAAGTAGGCCACAGTGTGTCAGTGGCTGGAAGGAATTACTCAGTTTTAGGAAATGTGCTTGCAGAATTCATTTAGAGGCTGGACTGAGTCAGCATGTCTGCAGCCACTGCTGAACATGCGCAAAAAACGAGCCAAACACAACACTATGGGGATATGGAGAAGGCCTCGCAGCACACAGATATAATAGAGGAATATCAAGCTGTAACTTCAACATAAAACTACAGACTTATGACATAACTCCTGTTTCTTTCTCTTCATGTCTCCTCTGCCGCTTTTAGGCTGAAGGTTATGTAATTGGCAGCTGTATAAAGCACATTCCCATCGCAGGACGAGACATCACCTACTTCACCCAGCAGCTTCTGAGGGAGAGGGAGGTGGGCATCCCACCAGAGCAGTCACTGGAGACGGCCAAGGCAGTCAAGGTTAGTCTTCAACTACAATTCCCATCAGCCTCTTTCTCTGCTCACTGGAGTCACGTAAGGAATTCTATGTGTCATCAGTGAGGTCCAGCCTTAGTCCTTAGGTTTCCCAGCAGTGACATTGTATGTTCCCTGCTGGCCTTAGCTATTCTGAGGTGGGTTTGTTTTAAACGCTCTGCTTACGCTGTGGTGTGACAGACAACCAGCAAATGAATTCTTTCTCTGTTATCTGCAGAGCCTCTGGCCAGGCTGATCAGGCTGATGATCCCATTATACAATTTTGATATCATGAGATGAATGTTATATCTATTGAGTAGCTATAGCAGAACATGGCTTAGTATAGGGTATGATACATTCAAACTAAAGGTTGATAAAATATCATAAAGTATCTTAAATCTTATGCTGGAAACCTTGGGACTTTCTTGGTCAAGTATTGCGGCATCTGCCAAATGCCACTGGGAGTAAGAGCAGGAGAAAAGGGAACATCATTTTGAAGATATTCTACTTTACATAAGACTCTACACTTGTGCTGCCAGTTAATGAGTGTTTTATTTAAATTTTGAAGGGAATATTTTTATACTTGATGAAAAGTATAATATGTGTATGTTTTGTGGTGGGACAGAGATGTTCTAGCCTTGAAATAATTTTCTCCAGACTTAAGAATAATATAATTGTTTGGCAGATATTCTCACAAAACAATCACATCATGATTATTTTAACACAGAAAGGAAATAACAATGGTGCTGCAGAGATGACAATTCCCTCCCACATTGTGAATCATATCTGAATTGCAATATCAGTCAGAATAATTCCAATTAATTACTTGTTTCAATTTGTGCAGCCCTGCACTTTGTCCTGTTTATTTTTTGAACTTGTTGAAATCCATCTTTCCTATATACACCAGGAAGAATTGAATTGAAGAACAAGGCTTTATATATGTTTCCAATTAATAAATATACCACACCATATTTCTTACTGAGGGCCTTGGCAATAAACCAATTGGACAGACACATTTTCTTAAGGTGTCAGATTTCTGAAGGGGTAGCTTATTTACTGTTTGTCTAGCGCTTGAGAATTGTAGTGGTAAAAGCGGACTGGGATTTTACAGAAAAATGTTAGCTGTGCTGATGTATATATGTTTACATGCTGGCAGACAGACAATAAACATAGCTTATATTTTAGCTTGTACTTTTTCAGTTCTGTTATTGCTATGTTCATGGTGAGGAGCTTTGGGTTTCTTTGCTTTGGTTTAAGAAAAACTGCTGAAAAAATTTGAGCTTTAATATTTTCCTGCACAAGGACACCAGGTGGCACTATTGGTTCTTCTTTTACATGCAACAAGCATCTTATAACAATCCACTGCCTTTGCTTTGCCTTTCTTTTTTCTGTGTCTTATCTGACACAGTTGTCCAAACTATAATCAACCTAGATAAAGATGTTTAATTTTTCCAGGTCACAAATAGATATGGCTATTTGCCTTGTGTTATTGTTGCTCCCTCTGTCCCTCATTGCATGTTATTGATTCAACACATTTCACTACAGCTCCTCCATGTTTAGTAATAGCTTGTTATCCAAGACTTTGTTCTCCATGTCAAGGACCATCCTTCATTACCCTACAGAATAATGTGAATTTGAATAATTAGCATTCGCACCGACGGGAGGTACGACGTGCATATTTCCAATCATGTCTGGAAATGTTGATTCCACTGCTGTCTGGCTTGCAGTGTGGACCACATTCCCTGCAAATCAAACTAATGACATTTCCTCTGAATACAGCATACTGCTATGTTCTGCTCATTCACGTTTACTATTACAGGAGCAAAATCAATTACCTCTAAACTCGTGTAGCTTTTCAAATTGAATGTGCTTTTGTACCTTCCCATATAGCAGTAGAATACACCAGCATGGTAAATAGCAACAGTCCCTGCTCTCATTATCACTCTTGCATTACAATAGAATGATGAAACAAACAGAAGAGGACATTTGGAGAGCTAATTTTGCTGGTTGGTCAAGGACTAATGATATCAACATTTTAAAAACACTCATCAAAAACAACTACAGTGCCAAAATGGCACTTCACATTTTCGAAATAAAGCATCTTGCAGGGACCCAGTTGAATTACTGTTTACTGAATGATTATGCAATGCTTACCATGTCAAAAACTGTTCTCTTTCCATAGTCACCAGCAAGCCCTATCAAACTAAAATGACATATTCCAGTAGGTGATAGTATAGGTGATACAATGAACAGACGATACAAATTTGGCTCTGTAAGTGGAGAAAATCTGTGTGCGTGTCTGAAACCATTGAAAGGCAGCATGGGTTAAAAGCACTGAAGCCCCCCTGACACAAGTACTCTTGGCATTATGTGAAAATCCTGCTGTTTGCCTGCTAGAGCACAGACATGTTTATTCTGCTTTATTTTTATTCATAACATTAGCTTGTATAAAACCCTGCTATGTCCTCTAAATATGTCAGACATGACTGGATAGGTGCCACATGTGTTATGCCAGGGCAGATTTATTAGCTACACAAACACAAACATAAAAAAGAGACTTGGCACACTCCCATCCAAAGCTTTCACTTTGCCTCCAAGAGCTGTCAAAAAATCCCATGCTGAAAATCTGAAACACACATTAAACACATCATCAAAGTATTGATCACACATACAAACAAGTTGCCTTACCTTAAAAAAGTGTTTCTTCCGTCCACAGCTTGCATCAAGACCAGGAGGATAATGAGTGTTTTTCATTACTTTGTATTTTTTTTTTTACAGTTTAGAGCAACTTCAAGAAATAGCAACTACATTTTTCCTCTTTTTTGTTTCTTGTGTTTTTCTCTTTGCTGACATTGCCCCAGTATTATTCATAAGCACATAATATAATGTGAGAAATTCAATTCTTCACAGTGCTTCCTTTCACCTGGCTAATGTTTTACTAACTTCCAGACTTTACTTTTGAAAGTTCATTTCTAATTGCTGTATATAGATTCATCTGATTAAGTGGGCAATCAGACCTGGTGACAGGCATGAAAAATGACTAAATAAAGACACAAGAATTAAATTGAGATGACAGACAGAGAGCAAGCTTCTTAACTTTAAGACGCAAAAACAACCTTTTGGTGATCTTCTCTTAAATTCTGGGTCATTTCCATTTGCTCATATATACAAAGTGACAAAATTACAAACATACAGCGAGCTATACTGAAAGTGGAATAAGCACCATTGTAATTTGTATGTGTTGTACTGAAGCTGATGTACATGATGTGTTTGTTGCTCTCTACTCCAGGAGCGGTTCAGCTACGTGTGCCCAGATCTAGTCAAAGAATTCAACAAGTACGACACGGACGGCTCCAAGTGGATCAAGCAGTACACCGGCATCAATTCCATCAGCAAGAAGGAGTTCACCATCGATGTGGGCTACGAGCGCTTCCTGGGGCCCGAGATCTTCTTCCACCCTGAGGTCAGTGCAGTGTGAAACAAAACAGTTGTACCATCACACTGTGTATCCCCACCTCTCCCCTGCAGTGTAACTTTATGGTAACTGTTTCCATACACACAGTCTGTGACACCTTCTTGTATGAACATAACTGCTGTAGCTATGGTACATACACTGCACAACATAAAGTGGTTTCTTTATTTTCTTGCCATCCCAGTTTGCCAACCCTGACTTCACCCAGCCTATCTCTGAAGTTGTGGACGAGGTCATTCAGAACTGCCCTATTGATGTCAGGCGTCCTCTTTATAAGGTAAGATGACAGTTGTTTCCCCTTTAAATCTGTAAAGTAATTCAGCAGTTTTTTTTTAATTCTCAGACCAGCCTGTCTGGCACCAGCAACCATGCAATGAGTTGTTGCCATGGGATTAGCTAATAAGATATTAGAATTAACAAGCATTTGAACAGGTGTACTTAATGAAGTGGCTAGTCAGTGTATATTTAAGCTTGTATTCAAGTAATTTCTGCATATTTTGTGACGATGGCCTGCTGAAACCCATATAATCTTAACATTTTTATTTTTTCTATTTATTTATTCATGGGATTAAAACAATGTAAATAATTCAATAAGAAATTGTTAAAAACTTAATTCTAAATATGTATTTATTTATTTATTTACATATATCATTGAGTTTGAAGAAATATGTCTAACTAATTGTACCTGTTTTTTTAATTTGTCCTCTAAACAAAATCATCAAGTGTCAAACTCCTTAACCTGACATGATAATGAGCTTGCCATTTGTTAAGCCTTTGCTAGTACATATTCCCCCCACCTCTACCTTTCACTCTCCGTCTGTTTGTGTTTATGTATGTCATCTCTGTAACTTTGTCTGTGTAGAAAACATAAATAGTTTTAAAAACAAAAGCAAAGACTGCAGTGATGCTCAGCTTCACAGTGGATGAAAAGTTGCTGCAGATCATGAGTGGGCCACGATGCAGCGATGTTGCAAAAGGAAGTAAACCATGCTTACTAGATAGATTGGGCAATGAAACCACCAATCATTTTTTTCTGATCATTCATTCATTGGCACGAAAAAAAAAACACCCTACAATAAACAGGATAATAACACTCATTTAACTCATTTCCCATTTTGGAAAAAAAAAAAATCAACCGTTTTGTACAATTTATTACATTTTCACTTCCACATTCTAGAAACCATAGGTCCTATGAAAAGGAGTGAGTGTGTTTGTTTTGTCACTGTGTGTATCTGCTGGTATTTCCCATCACACCTCCAACACACAACAGTGGAATGTTGTCCCAGACTGGTAGCCAGTTGCAGGTCGCATGTGATAAGTGCTTGTTTTTGCCAATCTTTGTAATTCCCATCACGTTTCTTCCATAGAACGTTGTTCTGTCAGGAGGCTCCACTATGTTCAGGGACTTTGGGCGCCGTCTGCAGAGAGACTTAAAGAGGACGGTGGATGCCAGACTGAAGATGAGTGAAGAGCTGAGTGGAGGCAAGCTCAAGGTGAGCGTACACTTTAATTTATACGCAGGAAAGATCGATACTGCTCGACCAAACACAATTACTGTGTGAAGATGGAAACTGAGAAAAAATATCTTTAACGTTTTTGTCCTCTCCTGTTACGATTATTGTTGGCACACATGTCTGGAATGTAAATCAGTTAATTTCAATAGCAAATGCCTTAAGTTCAAACCTAGAAAAGTTTTAAATTGAACACAATTGCAATGTTTCACCTTGAGACTAGAGGGATATAGTTAGGCTCTCCTGCCTCCTCCTTAGCTGGTCAAGCTGTGAATCCAATACCTGTGATTCATCTGGGTGAGATGTTAAATGTCATCCAGCCTGAGGCTGAGCTGACTGGCATCTGTAAACCCACCTCAGGCATGGGAGAAGCAGATGGTGAATGTTGCTAATCGAGCCCAGGAAATAAATAGAAAACATACTGATTTTTACCAGTAATGGGAACAGGTTTTGTTTACCACAAAGAAAACAAAATAACATCTGTCCCAACTTTCTAGACATGGATGAAACTACTTTTAAATAGTGTACATAAATCATACGTGCACATTTTAAGTTTTAGTGTCAATCAAATAAGGAAACTATGGAAGAACTGTAATTTAACAGTTTTCACGGTTACGACTATTTTTACATTTTAATGGAATAATTGAAACACAACCTGGTATTTCATTTTGAAAATTACTCATGTGTACCAAAATCCTTATACAAATGTGTTTGTTGTCATCTGGTGTCTTATAACTGACGCTTAGCAAAGCCAGACTGACATTGGTGCTGAAATAAAATGGGGACATTTTTCCATTCTGCTCCATGTTGTAATAATGGCAACCATCTGCTTCTTTTTTTCCCCATTTTTCAGCAATTACATTTATATAAACAATTTGGATGTGATGATGAAGTTTCTGGAAGTCTGGTCATTTTTATCCTGAAAGTGCTTAAACAGTGTTAATTTTTACCAGCCACTTTATTAGGTTGTGTTAAGTGTGTGCCAAATAAACTCCCCATGAACTCCAGAGATGATTGTGTATGAAAAACCCAGTAGATCAGCAGTTATATATAGAGATACTCACTTTAAGTCACTTAAATCACCTTCTGCCTATCCTGATGCTCACTCTGATCTTCAGAAAATCTTGATCACACCTAAATGTCTAAATGCAGTGATCTACTGTCATATAATATATGATTGACTGATTAGATATTTGTGTTAGAGAGCAGGTGAACAGGTGTGACTCATGTAGTGAACAACCAGTGTACTTGCATTACCCCTTCAACCTAAAGACTGAAATATGTATTGTGCAGACAGATAAAGCTGTGCAGATAGAATATAGAATGTTAGAAAAGCTGATATTGGCCTTTCACAGATGGTGGAACTATTTTTTATTGCAGAAAATTAGGCTTGGGGTGATCTAGATTTGGCATCGATAAGCCATTTATTTAATTTAGATTTACTCTTTATTTAAATGGTCAGAAATTGACTTTAACTGTCAGTGTGGTTGATTGTAATTGATCCCAAATTGTTCTCTCCTCTCCCTCTGCAGCCCAAACCAATCGATGTCCAAGTAATCACTCATCATATGCAGAGATATGCCGTGTGGTTTGGTGGATCAATGTTAGCATCAACTGTAAGTATTTCAAACATGCACCCACATTACTGTTTCAATATGTAACAGAGGAGGATATCTACTGTTAGATTCACCAGCATTTTGGCTTTCATCTTGTGTGATTCTGAAGGCCATGCACTACGTCTGTTCAGGCCCTATATTCTCTGTCATTTCTTTTCATCCTCCTGAGAGGAAGTGAATCCTGTGGGTGGTCGTGACATTTCATTCATTACCCCCCTGGATAAGTTATTTGTGTGAGAGAAGCTGATCATTTTAACAGCATGAAATATGACTGCGAGCAAAGGTCTGTGACAGCTGATTCACAAAAGGCTAATTGATGTTAGAATTTAATAAAATGATTCCCCGATAAGAATACCGGTAATTGCTCTCTTTTGGATTATCTCAGATTTCTCAGTTGAAGATGCGTTCATGCTTTCTGTAAAGGGCTTCCAAAATCCGTCCAAAATCCTGTTTACCTCTGTTTCAATGTGGTTACTTTTAGACCCATTTATTGTGGCTTTTTAATGGATAACTGCCTCCAAGTTGGTCTAACAGTGCTCCATCACAGGGCGAGTGAGCCCTAGGTTAAATTTGCGGTTAGCCCTCTTTAGAGTGATCTCAGAGTGTGCAAGGGCTAAACTTTTCTTTAGCCCCAGGCAAACAGCTCCTTCATCCTGGAGCGCAGTGTGAAAAGCTTTTTTTTAGAGAGCAAAGTACTTAATCGGAGAGATCTGTATGCTGTAGCAGAAAAAAAACATACAATTAAAATTTTAGTTTCACTTTAAAGCTACACTTTTTAAAACATCTGCCATCTGATAGAAGATTGGTCCAAGAAGATGCTTTGGTGCAAAGACAATGCAACTCTTTCCAGCAGCAGCAGCAGTTTGTTTAAAATAAATAAAGCAACCATCATGACGGAACAAAGACAACAACACCACCTGCACACAACAGATATGCAAATTTATGCAACTTTTAATGATGTGTTGTGGGTTTCTTTCTGTTCTCACTTTCATCCTCATTTGTGCCTCCACAGCCTGAGTTCTACCAGGTTTGCCACACCAAAAAGGACTACGAAGAGATCGGGCCGAGCATCTGTCGCCACAACCCTGTGTTTGGAGTCATGTCCTAACTTTGGACTTCGGAGTCTAACAGTGGCGGGTGGGGGCGAAGAAGTTAGGCTGTGTAAAGGACAGGCTCAGAAGGTGGGGGACGGTGGTGCTTCTGTGCTTTTTGATTACTTGTTCAGCTATGGATGTGTGGGACGAGAAAGCGATCAAGATTATATAAAGGAAAAAAAAAGACCAGACCAAACACAGACCGGCTGGAAAATTTATTGTGAATGTTCCTTTTTTTTTTTTTTCTTTCTTTCTGTTTTGTTTTGTTTTTTTCTTTATTGTCAAAATGAGGGAAAATGGTTCGTAAGCCAAAACAGTTTTTAAAACATTTGTGGATCTGTTGAGCAACTTGCAGTGAGAGAAGATGATAAAAAGATTGTGATGATGACTATAAAGATGGTGTTGTAGCATGATGACAGAAACATTGATAGTAATTTCCTGACACCAGAACATATTATTTATGTTTATAAGATCCCATGATCCTTGAGATCATTGACAAGTTTAGAACATATTATTGTCTCCTTTTATTTTCTGCATTGTTTTCCAGCTTCAAATGCACATGTCTGTGTATCACGGTAAGAGCTTGTTTATATTTCATACAAAAAAAAGTTTTTTATATGTAAAACTTGGGAAATCAGGGGTTAAAAAATAGATACCAGTATCAGCAAGAGACTGTTTGAACCCATGATGCAGCTTTGATACGCAGTATTTTCTTGAGTTTGAGTACAGTAGGTGTTCTCCTATTATTCCCCATATGTGTCATTGCTGTCTCCCCTTTAATTATCCATACAGTACATTAATTCACATCTGCTTTCACTCAGACAATGTCAGGATTCTACTGCTGGGATGCAGGGAAAGAAAACAGAGAGGACATACTGAGGTTATAGAGATGAAACTGAATAAGAACGACTGTCAGACCAGTATTGTTAGACTAGAAGTTTTTTTTATTAAATACCAAATTATTAAAAGAATGGGATTTGTGTATTTAACGCCTTGCAACATTCCAATAAAGGCTTAAATTTGTTTCTAAGTACTGGAGTCTTGTTTTCGACTTTGCCTTTCCAAGGGCTGCATTCAGTGATCAGTGTCTCTGCTTATTCAAACTGTATATGTAACTGAGTATGTAAATTAAATGTAAGAAACTGAGTCACACAGGTGAGAGGTACAAAGGAGTTTAGCTGAATTATAAAAAGAAAAGAAACATCTCAGTTTTGAAAAGTTGCAAACAACAAACAGCTATTCATCTATAAGGGTTGTAGCAATTATTCTTCAGTGCAACCTCAAAATTTAGTGGCTTTCATCTTACTCTGACAGTTCACCTTCCTGCCGGAAGATCTAAATTATAGGTGTCCAAAACCACGATTAAATAAACCCCAAAAAGGTTTTAATGCAACCACAAACAATTAGCAGGAAATACTTCATCTGTCAATAAATAAATTGCATTTCAACAAAATAATAATAATAAAAAAAAAACTTGTTCGAAGTCTTTTAAGTAGAACATTTCTGTACATAATCTGTAGCAGGTGTGTCAAACGTGTATTAGATTTGCTACTATAGATCTCGCATGCTTATGTAAAGGATAGGTGATAAAATAATGACAAATGTTGGCTCCTGCAGGGGCATTAGTGTTACCCGTAGTGTCTAACAGCTCCTTTCTCAAAGTAGATAAAGTCTTGACGGTTTTTAAAATTTTTTGAACAAAAACATATGAAGAAGCTGTCAGTGAAAAATGTCTCAAAAAGACAAATTGGACAGAGAGACTATTGGATTACGAGCTTTTATAGTTTCTCTACAGACACTTAAAAAATGAATCTTAAAAAGTTTTACCACTACTTTCTTGATTTGATGTTAAAGTCCTGATCAGTTGAGTTACTAATCACTTATTCTTACTGAAAACGTATCCTGATAGATAATACATCATTTCACAGCTAGACTCAGATGATGCAGTCGTCCCTGTGGGCGGTCTGAACAGTCACATCGTTGGGAAATCTCTGACTTCTCCTCTGCATCTCTGAGCTTCTGTCCACTGGGCAGGAGTGCCCTCTTGCATTTCAGACAAGTGGAAACAGAATGAGCTGCCACCACCACAGCTGTCTGTCCACGAGATAGCAAGGGCAATGATGAAAAGACTTGTTGAAGGGTTCTCGCCGCTGGAGTCCTCTGGGGGATTTTGATCCCGGCGGCCTCCACGCTGCCAGAGCTGGAGCTCACAGAGGTGAGGCCGATGGAGAAGGGAATGTTTCTCCAGACCTCATGTGATGCCACAGCTGTGACTTAGTAAATCAGTTGCAAAAACATGGCTACCACTCATTTCAGAATTGTTAGATGTCAGCGTAAATTGGCTCTAAAGGGACCTGGAAATAAGTGATGTGCAATGAAGCCTCATGAGCTATTTTCTTTTTTTTTTTTTTTCTGTGCCCCATAGTTATTGTGTGTGCCTTTAACCCTTTTCTTAAAAAGAAAGTGCTATCTAGAGGGCCCAGAATATAAAGAAACATGGTTCATGAAGCTTTTGCCCATCACTATTTTATTGTAAAAGAACTTCACTAATCCTTTTTTTTTTTTTTAGATTAACAATGGTTCATAACCAAGAGAGAGGTTTCAAAGGACCACAGTTCCCTTCAGCTCTATGAAACATTTTAACCTTTTAGCTCAGGTGTTATCAGCCTGGGGGTTCGGATCATCAGGGGGATCATAAGATATTTTTAGGGAGATGTCAGATGGTTGTGAAGAAAAAAAAAAACATTAAAAGTAACATTTAGTCAACACCAACCTGATTTTTATTGTGGTCTGTAACACTGACTTGACTCTTCAGTTTATGACCCATGAGGGAGCTCTGAGGTTCAGGTTGAAACAAAAAGCTGCTGGATCAATTCAGTTGTAGGGGTTTAAGTTATCAAAAAAAGAAGAAGAAAAAAAACCCTTACAAAACAATTGTTTTTTCTTTCTTTTTTTTAGTCGAGGCTGTATTCATTTCTGTTCTGAAGTTGGGCATTTTCTCTTGCAGGTTTATGAAGATCCACTCTTGCTATACTAACCTTGTAGGTTAATCAGGGATGCTTTTAGTGAAATCACTCAAATAAATCAGCTGTACCTGCCCAGCACCAAACTGCAGATGGACAAAGTTAGCAGCTGGATGTGAAACATAGTGGAGCCTTTAACAACAAAGAACCAGATATTTTTCTCAAGAGATCTCTGGGTTCAGGCACACGGTGGACAGCACACTGAATATCATTTTAATGGATGAGAGCAAGATGGTAGATGAGACTTCCAGTCGAAGGTTAATATAATTTACATCTACCGCACAAGGAAAAAGTGTGGGCGATCGGGAATACGAGAAGCTATGAATGTTTATTTTGCCATCTTTGCTGTCTGTTTACCCTGCCTGAATCCATGAGAAGTGAATAAACACAGAACTCCTCCTAGACCTATCACCTTGCCACAAATAACTCAAAGAAATGCGTTATTCATAACTTCACGTCTGCCTGGAAAATAGTTTACTGGTTAACTGTTTTTGCTAACATGTTGGCCATATTAACTTAATTTTTACACAATATGTTCAGTTGGACAATTGAGATCTGGTCCCATGGACCAAAACAGCTAATTAGTGGGGTTTTCCATTCATCCATCCATCCATCCATCCATTTTCCGAACCGCTTCATCCAGGTAATCCCGGGTCACGGGGAGGCTGTGCCTATC
>JAOWBC010000002.1:1895391-1906441 GCA_028566105.1 Hypoplectrus providencianus
GCGGCGTCAGGGACTAAAGGCAGGTCAGACTGGAGGCTAACAGGCAGACGGGAAAACCGAGAGACAGGAAGGGGGTCGATAACCAGAAAACAATACCGGGAATGTTGCTGAGGAGTTCTGCATAACGTGTGGAAACAGTCTGCCAAAGTGTGTGAGTCTGACTGGTGCTTATATGGCTGGGGAGCAATTAGCAAGATGCAAGAAAGGTGTGTGATTGTGGATCAGGTGCAGGTGTGTGATTGGCTGATGCCAGGCAGGTGTGTAGCTCTGCCCCAGAGGAGAAACTGGGTCACCACAGGGTGGTGTGACATTATTTGCAATAGAATATAATATATGAGCCGTGGATACTGTAATCTCTTTTTTGAGAGATCTAGTAGGCTGATTATGGGTACCTACGTTAATAAGACAGTTACATTTTAATTATAATGTCCGTGTCAGTGGATGGACATGCACAATACCAGACCCTGGTAAACGTCTGCCAGGAAAAGAGGTCTAGTGAAAAAAGGCTTTCATAATTGTAAGTTAGGAAGTCATAATTAAAGATACTTGAAACAATGAAGAGCAGTGTTTAAAAAAAGAAAAAAAAAGATTAATCTGTATTACCTGCTATAAAGCATAACAGAAGAACAAGCAGGATCATTTCTTCAACAGTAAGTTGAAACATCCAATCATGACCATGAAGGTATCTTTTTTTTTTTTTTTATCACAAAATTTAGTCCTATTCTTGTTGTAGTAATGTTGGGATATAACAAGCAGGGATATAACAACTCAGTATTATATTAATATTGCCCAGGTTATTGATCATCTCTGTCACTTCATTACTGAGCAGCATGTATGAGTTTACTGTTCATACTTGAATGATGTCTAAGTTATTGAAAATGTCTGATACACTTTAGATTTGTGCCGTGTTCGAGTTTGGATGTTTTTTTTTAACACCTAAACCTGCTCAAATGCTGTGATATCAGTGTTTTAACAGCACAGTAAAGCTTTTTTTGACAGCGGTATTTCAAGAACAAACTTGATTCATACTTGTCAATCAGTTAGTTTTATTGAACACAACCTGGATCCTGTGGCTCTCCCAGCACATCCTTTCATTTCATTTGGTGATGTCTAAATGAAGCTTTCTAAACCATTCGTTGTATTTGTTCACCCCAGTGCCATATAGTGGACACATTTATTTTATTTTTCCATTATTACATTCACTCTTTTAAAGTCAAAAGGTTTATTTTCTAACTGGACTGACTGAGGTTTAGGGTACACCTGTGCATATTTCTTTTTTCCCCTGCTTATGATTCTCATCTTTTCCTGTGTCTAAATTCACTGTCCTATTTACTACATAGTGAAAACATCATTTTGTAGCGGTGTCTGAATTCTAAGGGAGCTTTGCTATAAACTATCCATAGCACTTATATCTCCCATAATGCACTGTGAAAAGTAGGTAGCAGCCGGTGGTCACTACACCGACAATATTGACCATCATGCAGTGCGGTTTAACAGAAAGACACCGGACGGGCATGAAAAATAGACAGCACAAAGGCCAACAATATTGAATTTTTTAAATAGATCTTTTTTGTTATTATTGTTTTGTCAACATGCAGTTAATACCTGAGATCCATTATGAAGTTATTCTGTCAAAATGAGCCCCTATTGTTGCGGTTTACCAGCCACTTTAAAGCTTCATATACTAACTGTCCGACGGCTGCAACGTCATTTTGTGCGATTGACTCAGCGAAGAGTAGTGTCCAAAACTGAATTAAGTCCACTTTAGAGTCCACTATCTGCTCCTCACAATATAGTGGGTAGGGAATAAGGAATAGGGAGGGATTTGGGATGCAGCCATTGTGTGGATCATACAGTATTAAATTGTTTGCATTAAAAAAGTTTCACTTTTTAAAATTCTTTTTAAAGATTCATATGCAGCATTGTGAGCAAATGAACCATAGTGTCACAAAACAAGCTGCAACCAGGACTCTCAGTAGACTCCTCTAAGCATCAGGTGTTCAGTGCAGTGAGAGCAATCATTGATTTTGGCCCTCCTCCATCTGGCGGCATCCAAGATGACCACCTTGCTTGCCTATGTCTGATAATGGTCCTTCGTGGAACCGAGCTGGTAAACATGAGTATGTGGTTTGCAGTTTGCTGTTGTCATATTAAATTATGTCTTGATACTGAACTACTGCTGCATACATATAGCTATACCTGTGGGAGCAGCTCTAGACCAATCTCAGACAGAATCTGTTTTTAATAAAAGTTTTATAGAAGGACAGAAGTGCAATGCAATTATTCTAACATTTATTAATTGCAGCATTTATTCCACTCATGGTTTTAAGCCTAAAATTGATGAGTTCTGCCTCTTCAAATGTAGATTTTATTGGCACCTAGGACAGTAATGAAGCGGTAGCAATTAGAGCATTACAGTAATGACTGGGAATCATGAAATAATTTAAAGCCATTATAATATGAAGAGCAGTCAGATGATTCACATCAGTGCATGACATAGATCATGAGAGTGGCAGGGGACCTGGACTCCTCCCTGACACAAATGTCCTTGGACCTGTCTATTATCCTCATTTCTTCTCTCCATTGTTCGTCGTACCTCTGGCTCTCCTCCTCCTGCTCCTCTTTCAGGTGTTTTCCTCTCATCTTGCCTAATGATACATGCTAATTGTTTTTAAATGGGTTTTTTGTGCTGGTGCACCTTCTCTCTCTTCAACTCTATTATATTCGCTGGACCATGAAAAAACAAAAATTCACACAGAGGCTGGTCGGACGTAGAATCAATAGATCTAAATACAATTGCAGGGTTACTCAAGGCCCTGCTGGCTTTCTTTTTCCAGCATCTATGAAACAGTACAAAGAAAGATACTATTCTAACATTGGAGCTGTGATGTACTCAGTTCAGTCCAAAAGAAACTCCTATGTACCTCCATGCAACATACAATGCTGTTACTGCATTCATGCCAAATAGAACAGAAGGCACAGTGAGTTGTTTCTTCTTTAGCCACAGCATATCAAGTGAAACACAGTGAATGCATCTAAACATAAAACACAGTAGCAGTTGTTTGCTTGTTTCTGATTATAATTTCTTCTACAGTACATCCTGGCCCCCATATGGCACATTATAAGGTTTCCATATCTACAGCATAGTGTGTGACATTATCCTTTATTACTTGTCTTGTTGGCACAGATGCAGACAGAAACAGCGCCAAGAAACAGTGCCTCGAAACAATGCTTACAAGATGAAAGGAACAAGCAAAGTGGGAAAAGAGGAGGGAGGAAGAAAAAGATTTTAAAAAAAGAAATGGAAGTTTTTTTTTTTTCTGCAGCTGTCCACGGCTTTTTAATTTCATCTGAGATTACTGAGCGTGATGAGCTTAGTCGTGTTACGAATCCCTACGCGCGGGCTTCTCCAACGCACCCCCACACTCTGATGGAGCTCCATGAATTCCCCTTATTGCTGTTTAATGGAGATGGGTACCCAAACAAATGAGCAGCCTTTGCCTGGCTCAGCACCGCGGGTTCTCATTAATCTGGATGCTGAGACGCTGATGGCACTAATTTTTCAGACTAAGCGGTGTCTGCGTCTCACCGCTTCATGGCGCTCCCACAACAAGAGAGAGTTTCAATCAGAGACACAGCCCAAAGGCAGAGAGGTTGTAGTGTTCATGTCACACCTGGTCTGCTGAGCTCTCTTTC
Organism: Hypoplectrus providencianus; assembly: GCA_028566105.1. Taxonomy (NCBI): domain Eukaryota; kingdom Metazoa; phylum Chordata; class Actinopteri; order Perciformes; family Serranidae; genus Hypoplectrus; species Hypoplectrus providencianus. Next base: position 1,899,088 of record JAOWBC010000002.1, read on the forward strand.
TCGCTGTTGGAAATCTCCCCCTACAGAGCCCATCTGTGTCTGTGGGAAAGCACAAAGTGGTGCAGGCGTGATGAGAGTCTGCCTCAGTATTAAAGGGATACTAAGGAGAGACATTAGTGCAAATTACATTTAAAACACGAATGCACCCTTTACTTTCAGAGGACCTTTATTTAAATCCAGGCTAAGGAAACTGTATCTGTAATATGAGCTGCATCAGGGGGAATGGGAATACAATTGCTAATAAACACAACAATGTTAAAATCTGGCTATTAGGCTTAACAAGGTTAATCAGCCACACAGTTTGGTGAATCAGAGGGTACCGCAGAGCAAAAGAAAGTACAGAGATCCTTGTACAACCTAACATAGGACACTGTAGTTGAGTAAGTGTCATCTAAGCAAAAGTTTCAATGCTTTGACTGAGGCTTAGGGCTGCTGGGGCAAATACAAACTGATTTAGTGTAGTTCTTGGTTATTACCTTGGTTATTATCCAACCTAAGGTTCTATGGATTACGATGTAGCACCACCATTTCTGCTCAGAATGAAATAACTCAGCAGCTATAGGATGGATTGCCTTGAAATGTTGTGCAGACATCAATGGTACCCAGCAGATGAAGTTTTCTGACCCTGGGGATTTCCTGAAATGTCCTCTAAAGCAACTTTAAATGCTGGCATTTGTGGGTTTGTGGATAGACTGTGTTAAAATAATGGACATAGTCAATGTGATATCACCAACTGGTTTGTGGCCATTGACATATTATTTGTCAGCCCATGTGAAAAACGTAATAAGAGCTGTGAGACTATGTTTAAGCTAACGCTGCTGCTACCTAGCTAGCTTGGTTAACAGGGGTCAATGGTTATATTTCATAACAGGTGAACACTGAAAAGAATGTTTGTTTTCTTTGATGAATAATAATTTAAAAAAAAAAAAGCTTAAAACAGTGATCAGTCAATCATATAGTTACCTGATCTATTTTAATGCAAATTAGACTATAATTTACAAAAAAGAAAAGAAAAAAAAGACCATACGGTTTTATCAAAGACCTGGAGATGATGAAGACCATTATCTTATTTCTAGAATGAACTGTTGTAATAAATCAAGTGAGAAGCAGGCTCCTTTTTCTATTGACTTTCATACTGGCTTACTTCTTTTTAACCATCGTGTTGTCACCCCCTGCTGGTAGTTACAAAGAATGCAGCTTTAAGGCATTTCTGTATTGGCTTCACGTTTCAGACATGCACGTTTCTGTGAGGTTTTGTGTAAAATGCCTCAAACTATTACAAACAGTGCTACACAATTTGATATAGTACAAACTATTGTTTTCAGATATTCATGGCCCTTGTGTAGGATCCCCTGACATTTTTTCTCATGCCACCATGAGGTCAACATTTCAATTAATCTTATACATTAGTCTATTGAAAAATCACATGGCTTTCAACTGGCCCATGTGTTTAGGGATAATGTTAGCAAGTTCACATATTAGATCAAGTTGTAAAGGAACATATTAAGATAATATCCCTGCTAAATGTGCACATGTAAGCATTGTTGTTGTGAGCATGCTGGCATTAGCATTTAGCTTGAAGCACTGCTATGCTAATCACGGCCTCATACAGCTGCTTGCATGGCTATAGGTTCCTTAGGCCATATTCTGACCAATTCATTCATTTAAATAAAGACAGACCAGCAGGGATAGGGAAGCAGAGAGCTTCAGCAAAAAAACACACATGGTCGAATTTTTTAACAACACAACATCATCCGGCCAACTGCTGCTCCTTCTGGATATGTTTTGTGAAGGCAGTAATTTTACTGCCAGCCTCACAATAATCACAACAAAGAGTTTTAAAATCCAGGCTGTGACTATTACAAGACTAACACGCATTTGTACTCAAGCTGGACTTCATGCACTGCATTTCATTGTTCCATGGTACCTTAACAACTGTTACTGTTTTAATGCAGGGGTTGATTTTATTCTGAATGCCTCGATCTGTGCTGAGGGGATATGGAGCTTTAATTAAGCTTAAACATCTAAGAGTAGGTTGATGTGCCATATGTCTATCTACAAAAAAAAAAAAAAAAAAAAAACTTGGGTTGTAGTGTTCCATTTGAGTTAAACGGTTCATTCAAGTCTGAAGAAAAAATTCTTTAAAAAATATCTTGTCAGAATTCAAATTAAGGACATGTTTGCATACCAACCATAGCGTATATCTAAACCCTTTTATACCCTTTGGAAATATGTGATAAATGTGATAATAAAGACATTCGCATTTTAATTATATTGAAGTCAAAGATTTCAAGCCTCACAGTAGGGAACTAGTGTTGTTCCCTTTGGAGACTGACAGAGTTAAACATAACCAGGAGGAAAGCAGATTGTTTGAGCTGTGTAATTTGTGAGAAGCCAAAATGAAGTCCAAGTTACTCTTACCCTTGAGCAAACACTGGTTGGGATGGTTTTTATGTTCTAATGTGTTTACCTTGGTCTCTAAAGCATGAAAAAAAGAGCAATGTGGCAATTTAAATAGTTTTGAGGGGAAATGTTCTGTAGTCTTCAGGACCTGATTGATTTGTGATTTGTGAGACCAATACAAACACAGATTCTGGAGAAGACTAAGTTATTGGTAACTTATATGGTGGCCGATGTAGTAAATGTTCAAGCTGGACTGAAAATAGACATAAATGTTTTTAGAATCACCAGTTCATTGATTGGAAGACAAAAAACAAAGCAGGAGAAAAGTGCTCATCTCAATGGGAATCTGTTATTGATGGTCACGTGTATAGTGACACAGCGCTGGGCTCAGGGTGATATAGTTCAAGCTACACATCCGTCAGCATGACCATCAAACAAAAGGAAAAAATACACATTTGTGTTCTTGGACCTGACCTTGCCCCTGACAGAGATTAATCACTGCAACACGTTCTTAGCAGATGAATGTATAAAATAAAACATGTTTGAGTGTCTAGGCGGCGTATATCTGACTGAGAAACATGACACATTCAAGGTTGGAGCTGTGTTTTGTGTTGTAGATTTAATTGTGCTCGCTCAGCTACAATGTGGCTGTTCAACAGGTTACACAGTCACAAAAAGGACCTGACCATACAGTGCAATGTTTCAAATTAATGGTAACAACTAAATGTTTAATATAATGCACTGTGGAATGTAACATAACATGCCAAATTAAGTTTACTGTAACAATGGATTGTGCAATGAATTCGCACCTATATGGCATTGTATGTCATATATACAATTATATACAATTTATAACATGGTCAATCAATTCTTAAAATAAATTATATATATATATATATATATATATATATAATAAATGTCTAAATAAATATCAGTAATTCATATATAGCATCTGCCAATTGCTGAGCATTTAAATAAGTAAATGTAACAATAAAACAAACAGTTAACACATCATCACATAAATAGTTTCCAGCAGTATTTATTATGAAACAGTTTTTGTATTGCTGCATATAATACAACATGTGTGCCAAAATTTTGCCTTTATTTGCCAGTATCGGCCTATATTATTGTTTGACTGATATTTGCGGACAGACTCAGTAGGCTACAAAATTTAAAAATGCACAGTAAACTTGTTACAAATACAATATTTGACTGCACTATAGAGCAGTCAAAAACATCTGTCGAGCAGGTATCTCTTGTCCTCATTGGGGCTAAAGTGACCTCCCTTTAAGCAGCCCTTTCTGATCATGATAACCTCCATCCTCAGCTCCGGGCGCTGTGGTAATTACGTGTGAGTCAGAATTCCCCAGTAGCCCTGTGGGAGTTCCTTAACCGCTTCAGAATCACCAAGCATGGGATTCCCAAGGGACTTACTGACGTGGAGAGTGTCAGCGGGACTGATGGCGCTTTTTGAGATTTATTATGAATTTGCATAGATTTTAATACAGGATGGGCCCAGGCAGAGGTGGGGGTTTGAGATAGTGCTTCCATTTGCAGCAGCGATATGGCCTACTTTAGAAATTCAATATCTCTCGTGTGGTTGAGAGCTGGCAGTATAGATGAAGGGAGGGTGATGATGAGACCTATGCCTTGGTACTCAGGGGTAAAAACCTCCAGGGAATATGGAATAGGATGTAAACTCTTTCAAATGTTCCTCCCTATGGTTACACACATGTTCTTGTCACAGGTATGTCCATACAGAGCTTACAAACCCCAGACTGTACTCTATACCTAGTTTGTCAGTCAAACTGAATTGGATTTTTTATTATTCTTTCTCATGGATATTTCACATCTGCTCATTTTCACAAGATGATCTCTCAGCATGAGCCACCATGCTGTGTTGCCTAGCTGTCGGTTTAATGCTTCTCTGATTCCCCAAAGTGCTGCAGAGCTTCTCCAGACAGCAAATATCATGCAAACTATTCTTCAAACATCCTTTTTGAGTGGAAGTTCAATCCCCTGCAATAAATGTTTTGTGAAATTTGTTGTTTTATGCCTTGCTGTGCAGGTGTGTTTGAAAGAATTAAAAAAATATTTTTGATGTTAATGCAAGGAATGTCCCAATTTTAGGTCAAGACTCCTTATCATGATCAATCACACTGTTTTTAACCAATCTGTGCTGGCTGTTCGATTATATTTGGTCCAGCCAAGTACTGATAACAAGATTAATGTTTTAAATCAGAAGTTTTTTTTTTCTTTTGATGATCATGAGCACTGACACATGAAAATTAAAATATTTAATGACTGGGGTCAGGGACAACAAATCTGATTGGAACATCTCTAGTACATACCATAATGTATGTGACATAAATGTTGGGAGTGCAGTGGATTCCCCAGTAATGCGTGCTTTCAGTGATGACCCTGCACTTTGCATTATCAGACCACTATTAATTATTTCTCTGATGGCAAAGGCTGGAAGGACATTCGAAGAGGCTACCAACAGCCAGTTTTTCTACCTCTGTGCATGTTCTCCCCACAGAAGAAACCAAACATATATAGTTTAATAACAAAATTGTTTCGATGTTTAGGTGCACCACAGAAAGGTAACATTAAGTTTCTCTCTAACTGAAATATGTTGCTGAAAGTGACTTTTCCACTTCACAATCAGTGAAAAGCACTATGCAAAAACAAAGAGGCTTACATCTAAAACTTGCTAACTTTCATCACCAAAAAAAAAATGCAAAGGGCAATCAAGACAATTAATTAATATTTAGATAATAAACAACTATAACAAACAGCAAGTCTTCAATAACAACAGTGATGACAGGTGGTGAAACCATTAAATAAATGAATAAAACACAAGGTAATAAAAAGGTACCCTGTTATTGGTGGATGCAATTATGGCCTTATATCAGGCACATAATGATAGCCTATGGTAAACTGGTATACGTCAGTAGTAGTTAATTACAAACTTGCACATTGGGTTTGCAAATGTAGTCTATGCACTTTATTTTGCATGTTTACACACACACCTCCCATTTAACTGAGAGTCTGCTGCCAGCAGGTCTATAAAACTATCTCTGCCTGTGGAAAATTAAGGAAGTATAAATCCAAGCCATCATTAATTTCCAAGTGGTGTGATCTATCTCACATTGCAAACATGAAACAGTCAATATAATACAGGCTCCTTCTCATCCTTTAAATTCTCCCACCTTCAAAACCATGTGCTGTGACTACTGCATTTTATGGAGGATGAGGCTGTGTTAGGTGTAAGTTGTAACTCAGGCTTAGTTTAAATTTCCATAGCCTGGGCCAAGCAACCACACGACTTGAAGAGTAAATCTCTGAACTCATGCATTTCCTCATTCCCAGAATGGCTCACCTGAGACAAGCAGCAAATGTAGCTACTAATGTCTACTAGAGTATAGAGTATACACTGTAGCCTTTGACCTCTTATTAACACATCTATACAATTTTATTTCGTTTTCACTTCATTTCCCCCTTTTTTCAACATAGAATTAAAATATGGTTGAAAAAAAAACAAACAGTTAACAGTCAACAGTAAATTAGTTGTACAATCATGAATACATTTTCCAGCACAAATTGTTCTCTCCCACATGCATTAATCTAATAAAAAATATGCCTTATGCATGATAAATATGGACAACCAATTGATTCTTCAAATCAATAGATCAGTCCTTATTTCCATATAGACTCCAGATTGTTTCAGATGTTTACCAAACATGGGAAATAAAAGTGCTGTAGAACTGAACCGAACAAACAGATGCATTGCATTCATATCACACCATGAAGTTGTGCCTCTTTATGTAGGAGGACGCTGCCTTTTGTGTCCCATTGGATCCTCCTTTACTTGTGTACCACATCATCATTGTGGCTGAAATAGCTAAAGCTAATGGGAATGCCATTGAGAATTAATTAGAGTTTGTGGCAATCTATCCAATAGGACATTTCACACGCAGACAATGCCATGCAATCTGCAGTCTGTAGGAGCTCTCATCTAGCAACCATTAATGCCCAAACAATATCCATCAATCCATGTACCAGTCCATCTTGTAGATATAATTTGTGGACTGACAAGCTAAAGCCACACCAACAGGCTGAAATGAGCAATATCCACACAATACTGTGACTTTATAATTAATAACAAAATGAGCCATACCCCGATGCTGTTGGCACTTCCTTTTCAGAAAAGTTAATCATATTCCATGTGTGCATTTGTGGGAAGCAGCTGGAGGGGTTGTTTGCGACTTTCACTCCAAAGTTCATCCTCCCAAACAAAACTTTGCACTCCATAGTCACACTCAGAGTTCACCATAATGTGTTAAACGTGGTGTTAGTCAGCTCTACCATCCTCTGCAATACCTGACAGCCACCATGATGAACCTCAGTCATTGACTTTACAAAATGTTCTGTGTATCACAATATGTAAAGCATGTCTTGACCAGATAAGAAATATTAGACCTCCAGCACATTGTGGGCTGGCCCTGAGACCTCATTCCAGTTAGATGTGCCAGCAGCTCCGCTAACAGATTCACCCAGGTGGAATCCCTATCAGATAGCTGAACCACCTCATCTGGCCCCTTATGATGCTAAGCAGGAGCTGCCTCAATTATAAACCTCTCGTGCATGTGTCATTATTATATGATAGTAGATAGATATTGATATTCAACAAATGGATATTTAATGAGACCAACACCAAATGTAAGGTTTATGCAGCTGCCCTAGATAAACAGCATCGGCTATTTCCAAAGTATCTTTTTTTTCATTTCTTGTAATAGTTAATACACCAGTATGTGGTGTAAAATGAAAATGTATACAGAAAAAACAACTTGACCCATGGTCATAACATTGCTAGTATGATTAACACTGGCTATTTATGCTCCCCCATTCATTTTAATGGTCACAACTTTTCTAGAGCGTTTAGCTCAAT
>JAOWBC010000002.1:1922731-1933499 GCA_028566105.1 Hypoplectrus providencianus
TTCGAACTTGAATTGTAAAATGTTAATGAAATGATCCATCAGAGCTGAAGGGTTTGTGAATTAGTCATTTGATATAAGGTCATGTTATGTTTGAAGTGTTTCCAGAGACAGACCCAGGTTCTGCAGAAAGCTTGCAAAGTCCATATCTATCATTAGTTTATTATGAAAAAGTCATCATCTGTAGAAAATGAAATCCATCAGGTCTGCAGAGTGATGGTAATACTGCATGATAATAGTGATTCAGTTCACTGTATGAGAATATTAATCTTGTGTGGGTGAGAACCACTTAAACGGCATTGCTGGTATTAAAACTTAGACATGACACTGTGACTGAATCATGACGACAAACTTTTGGAATCTGGTTCTTTCATGTTTAATATTAAATGTATAAAAATAACTATATGAATGAATTGTAAAATATTTGTATAAATGAAATGACAATTTGTGGGATAATTCATTTATTCATTATAAAAATGTAATTTAATGTTTAATTTTCACGATCATAAAAATGTATTGTTTATTGATAGCAGGAACTGGATAGCTGATTAGCATTTAGCATATAAAGAATAACTTTAGCATTGTTGTTGCTCTAGCAAACAGATGCTAACCAAATATATTGGCAGCAATTGATGCTTGCTAGCTCAAGAGCAAGGGGATATGTGATTGGCTGAAACCAGAGAGGAAAAACAAACAAAAGACAAATAAACAAACACTCCTGAAAGGTTAGGGTCCTACTCTGCCTTCTAGTTTGTCCATTAAGTTATTAGATCATCCAGTACAGAGCATCCTGAAAAGAGCACAAATGTCATTATCAATACATATATGGATCGTGTTTAAAAAATAGTAAAGCACTTTATTGTTTCTTGATTAAAACGTCAAATTATAATCATCTACTTTCATTTTTAACCAGAAAGAAATGTTCTAGTGATTGAATGTTAAGAAGTTTCCAACCGTCCCTTGAAAAACAGAATCATCACTCAAAAATATGCATTTAATTCAATTCAGGTTCGAGTCACATAGATCACCTCGAGTAAATTCTCACTAAAAAATTTCACCACACCAGAAAGGGTGAAGGTGGTAAGGTCGGCCCTGCCAGTGAAGCGTCCCTTATTTATTTTTTAGGGAGTTGTCAACCCTAAAGGTAGACTCATTTCTGACTTCTGAAAGAAGCCCAGTGAGATGGCTCAAATTTGATTAAAAAGAGGTGAATTCAGTTTGGGTTAGTGTTAAAGGTAAAATGTCAAGAGATTGCTGTAAAAGCATTAAAGTGGTTGATGATTCTGGACAAAATCATAGTCTGAGAAAGAATCCAGAATGACCATAAGCAGACAACTGACAAAACAAGGCTTAAAAGTAGGAATAGCTGCTAAGAAGCCATAATTGAGGTCTGCAAACATCCTAAAATGCTTCAGATCTGCAGGGGACCATAAACACTGGACTGTTGATGAGTGGAAGAAGGTTATCTGATGGACCGGCCAAGCCAGACTTGAACCCTAGTGATCCGATTTAGGATTTAGTAGAATCAAAGATTGATCATACAAAAGTTTCATCCAAAGCCAGTCTGTGGGAACAGAACCCATCTGTAACTCACTAACAAAAGAGACTATTGAAGAGTCCTTTACAAAAAAAATGACAGAAAAAAACAGAAGCTGTTATCAAGGCCAAAGAGGCCATACAATTTTTGGGTTATAATGGGTGAAAGGGGACTATTTAGTCATTTTAGTTTTGGAAATATTCTACAAATATTTGTTTTCAGACAGGCGGTCTAATAAATTTGCCAAGCACAGTTCTGTTGTCCTTGTAGCTACTTCACTTTGGCATTAACATGTAGGTATTTTAACATTATTTTATGTCTAGTTTCTCAAAACATCTATTGAATAGGCTGATAAGAACCCTTTGGACCTATTAGAAGGTTGCATTTGCTGCTACTTGCCCAAACATGGGATGATAACTGCTGATATCTTTGCTTACTGATATGTGTAAACTGATTGTTTTGCTCTCCATTTTATTGATTTAATGTTTAACCTTTATCTGAATTATCTACAGTCAAACTGTCCTTTTTTCTTTTCTTTTTGGCTCATTAATAATGTAATGGGGTCACCTGTAGTACACGGACCTTGGTTCCTCACATGCATGTTATTCAAGTTCTGCTACCTAATATTTTCTCTTCCCATCTGGACTGTCATGTACAGAAATGGATGCAGGCACTTGTTTTCCCTCAGTGAAAGAGAGACTGCCAGCTAAATTATGAATGCAGTGTAAAGCACACGTGTCAGTATCAGCGCCTAACAGTCTTTTTGTCACGCTCCTGTCCGCAGGGTAATCGCACACTCCTGCCGGTGGCCATGAAGATTTGGACAGGTAATCCAGTTTCCCAGCCACGCATTACATGCAGGCAACCACCTGAGTGCCTGCGGTGAGAGGATGAGAAGACTTAAAATCTCATTTGGAGTCCATTGCACGGGCGAGGTGAGCAAACCCCAGAAACGATGACCCATGAAATCAAGGTGCGGACAACTGCCTCCACCAGGCCCCATCCTCATTACAACATCTTGCAAAGCAGGGAGGAAAGGGTCACAGAGGCTGCAAGGCTAGAGAGACAGGAAATTCAACCTTGGAAATGTATAGTAGAACATATATGCAGGAAATACACCTTTGGGACTTGGTCTGGGGGTGTCAATACCAGTAATCACAGTGTGAAGTTAGATGAAAGGGGATGTTTTTGATTCAGTGTCTGCCTGTATAAAAAAAAAAGCCAGGTAATCAGACATTATTAAGCCTGCTTAAAAAATGCAAATTACTGGCTTCTGGTTTCATAACAAAGAGTAAATAGGGACAAGTCTTTGTGTCCCACTGAGCTGTGATGGACTCTGTGAGATGAGGAAGCAATTTCCCCTTCAAAGCAAATTGAACAGAATTGATTCCGTCCCATCCTCGGCGAGAGCGCAGCTTCAAAGAGGATGTTTCTCCGAGGCCTCGTAACCAGTGTCATCTTACTGAAGCAAACCAAATCCCCTGTGTTGTGCGTGTGATCCAATGAACGTGTAGCTAATTCATTCCCCTAAAAGACAATTAGTCTGTTCAATCAAATCCTCTGGGCATGTTTGAATTTGGATAAGTCCAATTTCCCACTAAAGCTAATGATTAATCACATTGATCAACCACTGTGTTCATAAATAGAGTTCTTCATCGACACACATGGCCAACCCTTGTTATCCTTGATCCCACAGTTTGTCTCATGCATAATGATTTACACCACAAACAGTTTTTTGGTTTATTAACACAACTCATTATGTAGGCTTATTAAACTTTAATGCCAATCACAATGCATATGTATGACTTAAAATGTGAACATTTTAGCATTTTTATTTACATATCAAATGGCCCACATCTAATCTGCAGGACTGAGCACTGTGAAGAGACAGTTCAAAGACCCTGCAAAAATCAGTTCAAATTTCAAGACGCTTAAGATGCATACTTAGGGAATAAAACAAGTATTGTAGCTCAAGATCAACTCCTAAATTATGAGAAGAATAAACAATGTATGACAGAAAAAAAATTCCCATTGACACCCACCATTAAAACCACAATTTGTGATCTCATGACCGTGAATTACCATAAGTATGAAGCACTGCATTGTAATCACTGTTATTGCTAATGAAAATATCATGGAATTAAGTTCAAACTCAATTATTCCAAATTTTGTGGATTTTGCTTTTTTTTGTTACATCAGTGACATTATGTAACCAAACTGTCATTTAAAGGGTTAAAAAAAATCCCTGTATATAGAATATTTAATAATAATTATTAGTTGTTATCTTAAGAAAAAAGATAACACAGTAAAAAAGGAAAATTATATTGAACATATAATTTGATAGAATACATTCCTATCCACCTTTTCAAATGCACAAAAAATGGAAATGCATCCAAATATATGTTTTTATTCTGACACATACCAGTCTGTAACAAAAAAAACACAATATACAACAACAACAAAAAAAAATTAAGCTGCACATCTCTGAAAAGAAATCAATGTGTGTGTTGTCTGTCATATCAACACGAATATGATGTAAAGAGAAAGGCATTTAAAGGGTTAAAACTGTGGAAATGAAGGGAAATTTGGTAGTCATGATTCACTATTATGTCAGCAAAGATAAAGAGATTTGAGTCAGTACAGGTGAAAAATAATGTTGGTGTGTCATCTAATTGCAATTTGTTGGTGCAGTGACTTCTGTTTGCTACAGAAAGATAACAAGGGGAAACATCTTAAAAGGATTCACAGTGGTTAGTATTCAGGGCTACCACGGTATCACAGCCAAGCAGCCATTCTTTAGGCTCCATACATGCAAAAATAATCTCATGCTGGTATTTCTGGGGAGACAGATACAAAAGGCGAAGATATAAAAAGCAAGAGACTGAAAAGAATGGAACAAAAGCAAGATCCAAGGGACAACAGATCCTTTTCCAGAAGGGTAGAAATTATTTCTGTCTTTATTTTTGAAAGCGATCTAAGAAAACATTTGGCAGATTTCTGTAGTAGCCTTCACTGTTTGAAATACAGTTGAATGAGATGTTCTCAGAATTTTGCTTGATGGGAGATTAATTTAAGTTGTATTTAAAGCAAGGTTGAACATTTCAAGTAGGTCTGTAAAGCCACAATTACATACACGCAATGTAATCTGTAGGCGTCCCCATATGGCTCTCAGAGATCAGCAGATTGAGGGATCTGAAAGAAGTAGTAGTAGTTCTATCTTAGCTGAATGGGCACCAATACAAGTAACCCTGCTTTCTCAAAGTTCTATATGTCCATTAGCCTGAAGCTTTTGCAATTTTCTTCTTTATTTATTGGGAAGCTCTCAGGAATTTAATGCTCAGCTCTCAGTGTGAAGAGAGGGCAGGCAGCCCCATTCATTTAGTTGGTTGAATCCAGTTCTGCCTGCAGGTACTGAGAATCTATTAGCCCCATCCACCACTCGCTGTCAACGAGCACTGTGCATACGATGGTGCTTTGTGTGGAACAAAGCCTGCAGGTCACTGAAAGAACCCTTTGTGTGAAGCATGCATGCTCAGTGAAGCGCATCACCTGTTGCGCTCAGCATATGGCCATCTGAAGGAGGAGATATTAGTTATTGAAGAGTGATAGCAATGTATCGCTGGGTTGCATGCTTAAATAAATGCATAACAACACAGAAGAGCTGCGCAGTGTTGAGATGTTCACATACACACATCTGCAAACATATGATCTTTAAGAAGAAATTCTATATATTAATACATTTATTTTTTCTTATCCTTCTGGAGATATATATTAGGGAGTGGGAAAAACAACAACAACAACAACAACAACAACAACAAAAACCTGCAGCCAGAGCAGTGGGGACTTAGCCATCATGCATAAGGGGTCTATACTCCACCATGTTACCCTTCAGGCTGTCCCTGTATAAGCAAATATAGGTTTTATTGGATATTACCATTGGTCATATCTCCCTGTTGCGGCTTTCTCACTCAACTTCCGTTACCTCCTCTGTCTGGGCTTACCACTGCCCAAGGCTGAATGTTTTTTTTTCCTCCCTAGCAGAATGATAATGGGTGCACCCTGGCCATTATTTAGCACAGACACACGCTATGGAGGGAATTCTGTCAAAAACATGAATAGAACATTATTTGGTCATCTGCAAATCCTTTGTGACAGATTCAATTAAAACCTGGTCAATGTCGGAACATCTAACGGTCACACTTTGTATCTGTCAGTAAAAACTGAGTATTAAATTTGTTGCATTTTGATTTTACTTATGTTTTACAATGCTCCCAGACTTCTTTGGAACTAGGGTTCATTCATTCATTCCCCATGATGGTCACCATGAAGTCCCAGTTTTGCATTTCCAAATGTTACATTTCAAGGAACCAAGAAATACAGCTTTTTTTAAGGCTTGCATTTTCAGGTAAGGTTGGTCTCATGACCTTGTTGTGTGATTTTCTAAAAAAAAAAAAAAAAAAAAAAAGAATGCACTGAAATCATAGACATAACACAAAATGTTGTTCTCTTACCAAACAACATATTGTTCAAAGCCACATAAGACAGAGCTAGGTGGTGGGCGGGAACAACCAATCAGACATTTGAATCTCAACAGTTTTTGAACATGAATGTTCATGAATAATTTGAAAAGATTGAAAGAACATTCTTGGGGCACATAAACACGACTTCCAGGCTACATTTGAGGATGCAAACATCAATCTCAATATTGACGAGTTGAAACGAGACGAGATTGACACATGCAAAGCACAGCAGTTGTTTCACATCAACAACATGTTGAAAACAACGCTTGTCTTATGCATTGTGTCGTATATCATATGACTCATACTCCAAAAGCTCCAAGAAATAATAGGGACCCCTTCATCCAGAATTCATAGATCAGGTTGTTCCATGTGGGCTGTCTTGCCGTCATCAAAGCTGAAAATGTACATGCCACATGGCATTAACTTTTATAGGCTTTGATTTACAGATACAGAGACAGACTGATGCACAAAACACACACATACAAAACACATAGAAACCCAAACACACACAGTGCTGCATGCAGCAGTACACACATCTAAACACGCTCATCTCCTATTCAGGCATGACAGATTAAAGTGAACCTGAAGCTGTTGATTTAGTTACAATACACACACCCCTTTGCATGAAATCAACCCAATGCATTTAAACTGAGCTCACCACGCAGCCTGTTCATTTATCCGCCGATACACACCTGCACATGGGAAGTAATTACAGGACAGGCTGAACATGTACAAGTGACACGCTGAGTTCTTATTTCTGCATATAATCAGCTGGCCTTAATTAGCAGAGTGTAGCCTGCTTCCAGTGTAAGCATCAACCCTCCAGTTTATATCAAAGCTTAAAGGCTTACTGGAAACACACTTCAGTATGCTGCTATGTTGGGCTGAATGACAACACGGTGTGTAAAAAATGGATAGGAATGGATAGCATTATGTGTTGTTGTGTGGTGTTAGACCTCTTTCTCCATATGCAGACATTGATATGCAGCCTCAGAGACTTGTAAGGCAAAAAGCAAGTCAAGATGCAACGGGCAGGTTTGGTGTAAAACATCCCTCTAATGAACCCCCCAGATAACTAGATAACAATGCATGATGGGAAACAGATGTGCTGCAATTGTTCAATTAAGCACCAGCCTTTTGATACGGAGGGTCCCTGAATATCTCAACATGCTCAGCCATAACTATCTGCATAGCCGGACCCGGGGAGACACGCGCACAACAGACACGAGACAAAAGAGGAAAACAAAAAGGATGAAAGACAGGTCTTTTCTTTTTCCTGAGACAAAGAAGCAAAACTGAAACACCATGACACCAGAGGGCTGCACAAGTGTAATTTATCAGCTAGTGAAGGCCACTGCAGACACATTTACTCACTGTGTCATGAAGAAACATATTTCTCCCCTGCCTGTAGAATCTCCTCATATCAGCGCCTTTCCCCTGTAACGGAGAGTGTTCCTCAGCACTGTAATAAGGTTGTGTCCCTGTATGCCACACCAGGCAGGATTAGGGTGTTTTTCAATGTTAAATTCCATTATTGATGCACACAGTGTCAAGAATAGTGAATTAGCTGTGCAGGAATTGGGTAGACTTCTATCAGAGTATACTGTTCCTAAGCTGTGCCATTCCAGTGGCTTTTATGAAGGAAGTATAAGAATTACTATTTCTCATTTCACAAGCGTACAGACTGCATCACAGCTCAGAGACATCATGCACCAAAATGGTTTATGGGTCAGTTAATAGTAGACATTGGAGACATTCTAGCCATGAGTACAGCAATAAAGACACATTTTACTCAAATTTGGCAATTTGCTTGAAAGTGGAAGTAGATAGAGATATGAAAAAAAGATAAAAGTTTGTAAAGCCCAGTCGCCAGCAAAAGATTTTGACTTATATATATATATGTATTCAAACTAAGCAAAGTTTATCTGCAAAGGGAGGGAGCCAGGAGACCAGTGTTTGTGTCCCATTGTTGGACGTTTTGTCCGAATAAGCTGTCAGTGCTAGCACAGGCTGCATTAACATCAGCTGTGCTAAGATTGAAAATCATGGTGCAAACTGTTTCTGCAGTGGATGCTATGCTAGTTACTATTTGAAGGTACAGTGGCCGGGAAGTGTCAGACGATTTGTAAATTCAAAAGGCTTTGCAAATGAAAAAAGTCTGAATGCCAATAGCCACAACACAAATGCATAAGATCGACAACAGAAGCAAACTCACGACGGAAGCAAAGGAGAAACAGGAACGCCAATAGCTGCAAGAGAAACGCAAAAGAGCCGCAACACCAACGGAAGTAAACTCACAATGGAAGCAGAGGACGACTCTTAATATAATTTAGACTAAAACTGATATCAATTTTTGTAGGTGCTATCGCTTATGTCTCACTCCTTTACTTATGGGTTTGTGGTATTGTCTGGCGTCACATCAGAACACGTTGCAGCCTCCTAGAAACATTACCATTTACATTAACATTGTTGTGATTTAAACACAAATCATCCTGACCGTACATCATCTACTGTAACATTATAGTGGAACCTGTTGTTAACATCTGGCATCAACATCTAGAGGCTTCCCCAACCGTGATGCGACGATAATGAATATGAACTAGGCACACTGTCAAGATAATATCTTTTTTTCTTTTTTTGCATTATCAGGCACAGCAACAGGAACAATTTGCACAATTTCTACAATTGCACCCCAGGCTGGCAATTACCATCCTTTCACAAGCACATCTGTAACTTTCTCGCCCTCTTAAGTGCCTCATTATTCCTTGTACGTGTGTGTGCACTTGAATGATTCCACTACATGTGGTGTTCATGGCTGTGTGCTGGACTGCTGTTCAAGATGTGATAGACGCTCATAATCTATGGCATGAAATTATCAATTTACGGTGTATCTTCTCCTTTGTTACTAAATTAAAGAGAGGATTTCATTGTCTGTATCTGCATTTGTTCACCCAATAATAGCTCAACAGCTTTTCGTCAACAGCTGAGGACAAAAAGTGAATGTGGTTTATATCTTTTTTAGGATAATCAAATAGATTTAAAATGTGCATTTAATCAATTCTGAAATATAATTCCACATACTCATACTAGTCTTTCAATGTCTCTCTCTTTTTATGGTCATTGTTAACTAAAATACTTCCATGAATTGTTTGACTAGGACCAGTCTCATTATTGGGGCATACAGAAAAATAAGAAACTGGCAAAAATAGTTAAATTCTTTTTTTTTTTTTTTTTTTTTTTTTAAATTAATTAATTTATTTTTTCTTCTTTTTTAAAGAACAACTATAACAAAAATATATTTGCTATTATATTGTTTTGTCAAATTTTCACATTGGAAATAGCGTACATAAGGACATAGAAAATATATTATTAATAAACTATTCATGATCAGTTAAAGGAAAAATCTTAAAATTCTGTCGGCATGTATTTATATTTTGACAGTTTTTTTTTTTTTTTTTTTAATGGGGAATTTCAGCACAGGTTTAGAGGGGGAATCCAGCTAAAAAGCAGGGCTTTGCATCACGTCTCCTGCTCCTCCTTGTTGCAGCAGCTTCCCTGATAGATGGAACGAGTGCCTTGGGTGGGTCAGTAGGACAGGCAGGTAGACAAAGCAGCACTCCAAATAACTTTGTAACTCAGAAACATTGCATGCTGTGCTCTGTCTTCTGTTTCCCCGTTTTTCTCTGTCACACACAATGAAATACCTAGTTACTGAAATCTGAGTCTTGTTGTGAAAAGGTAGCCAACTATAATGATGTGAATCTGATGCTGATAATAAACATGTCAATCATTGATTTAGAAATGTGTCTAGTAATACGAGCTGCTTAAGTTCTGTGTAAGAAAAGCGATAATAGCCTTAGGTGACTTTTGCATTTTTATACAACCCTGAGGCCCCATGATGTCGTCAAATTTTATTTTATTACTTTCATTATTTCATTTGATATTATTCCCACCTGGTGCTCATGCTTCACCTGACTAAATGTGTGTCTGATCAAGCTGCAGCTCACTGATTCATTTCCATACTGCAAACCTTCATATGGATAAAATAAGGGAAGTTGCTAAAACAGTTTTCTTTTATTTTTATTAACTTTATTTCCATAGTTTGTATCATTACAAAATAATGAATGATAATTTACAAAACATATTTGACTTGCCCAATGTCAGCTGGGATCGGGACTCAAGTTCAGATAAGTGGCCGAGGATAAGGAGAACTCTTGGCAAAAGAATGAGACATGTAACACAAAAAAGAGTTTAGGATGTGGTACATTTATTTTGTGCATTTATTAACTTTTGTATTGTGGTTGATATTTCCCTTGTGAGAAAACGGAATCTCTTTGTACTTAAAAAATGAAGGTGGAAAATATGGGATATCAATTGCAAGCCTTAAGTGATTATTTATTTCTATTTACAGCAAAACTGAAATAAATGTGTAGCACCAGATTGAGCGTGTATGACATCTGTATGTCAGATACCCCTATCACATTAACCTTAGCATTTATTCAATGTTGGTATTGTATGTTGCTAAGATACTGACAAAAAAAGTTGAAACACAAGCACATCAAAAGAAGATTATAATTGGCTTGGGGGCTTTATTTATTTATTTATTTATTTATTTATTTATTTATATCTATTTATTTATTTATTTTACAAATGAATCCACTGCTGCGTCAATATAACTAGCTTATGGTTTGTGTGTGTGTGTGTGTGTGTGTGT
>JAOWBC010000002.1:1964595-1975073 GCA_028566105.1 Hypoplectrus providencianus
GGTATTGTCATCTGCCAAGGTTACTGTCCTGCCAGAACTATGCAGATTCACGATCATGTGCTTTTGTACCCAGGTTGTCACCAGTGTGTGTGTGTGTGTGTAGAATGTCTCCACAGTGCTGTGCAGAGGTGGAGGAACATCTGGCTGCACGCTTTGGCATGGTGGTAAATATTCCAGCATGGTATTTCTTCAATCCAGTCATGATCTTGGGTGATGCTCAATCCTGGATGCAGCTGTGTATGCCATAAACCAAAACACTTCCACACACTGCTTCTCAACTGCTTTGGTGTTGTGATTGTCCACTCAGGATGGATTTTCCTGCTAGTGTGCTTATTTCAGCAGCAAACAAAACAACATTTCTAGCACCCTGATAGGACAATAGGGCATGAAGCCATGCTGTTTGTAAATGTAGAGCGGCTATTGCTAGATTATGAAATTCCCTGTTTGAACATTTCTAATTCAAACAGGTCATTAAAGTTCGGATATTAACTTCAAACAAATGGTCACATTTCAATAAAAAAGTAATAGCCCCATTGGAGTTCATATATGTGAAGACAGTGTGGTGCATATGTACAATTTATGCAGTGATGTTATGAAGAGCTGGTGAATGGGAACGGGATGAAAACATAAACTGTCAGCCTGGGTGATTGCATAAAAGGTGTACAGAGATGTCCTTGTCTTTGACCTGTATTCACTCTACCAGCAAAATGATCTTTCTTTGTCTCTCTATTCAGAGAAAAGACCAGAGTGGTCAAGGATTTTTAATAGATGTCACATTTTATCAGGAAAATTGCTCATTTCCCAACTTAATATTCATTGGAATTGCAGTTTTTTGCCTTCAAAGAGTGAAATAAATGTGTAAAAACACAATGGCTGACACATTCACACGTCAAAGATGACTTTTCCCAAAAATATTAACAAACAAATCCAAATACAAAAAATAACCTGTTTTGTGACATTATTTTTATGATTCAGGTACATCACTAGTTTGCATGCAAATATCACACACTTGTATGGGCTTCATGCTGATACATTTTAGGCTCCACATAGATGGTTTGAGCCTGCAAGCATGGCAGCCAAAGACATGCAGACATTTTACAACTCACTTTTGGAGCTTGACAAATATTAGAGACCCTGAAATCAGAATATATCAGACTCTGTTACTTCCATTTTGGCCATGATTTTTAAATAATCGCTCCCATCCGCCCAACTTTGTAGAAGTAGAAGAGTACATAGCTGGCTTGGGTTGCTATAGGATTACCCAAATGTGTCCCATGATGGCGGTGTGACTGACTGGTGACCTGCAGGTGTACCCTGGTTCTCTCTGACTTCATGCTCCAATGGGCTCCACACTGCCTGTGCTCCAAACACAATAGGCTCCATAGCAATGAATATTTCATATGAGCATTGTTGCCTGGTGTCTGAATCCTGTTCCCTGAACCTGGAAAAAAAAAAAGCATTTTAACTGAAACATTTTTTTTAAAGTCTCTAGAGAATGTATATCCTACACAGAATCGTAAGAAGGATAACGATATTTCATTCTTTCCCCAGGGCATGAAGAGAGCTATAATAATGGTAGGTAGATAGAAAATCATTGCAGGGTTCTAACAGATGGGAAACAATGACAGTAAAGCATATAGAATAGTGTATACCCTGAGTAAAACATTTAGGTTTTATAGAACGTGATAGTAATTAAAACCAACACTTAACCAATGTTAATTTCAAATCACTTTGAGTACAACTGGCATTAAATTGAGCACACTCTGGTCCTGGCTTCTGTGATTTAATCTCAAAACATAAAAAAGAAATATTAACTTTACTCCCACATCTCACCTACTCATTCACACTCACACTTTGTAACTTGAACTAAAACTCAAAGAGAAGCCTTCTGTCACCCCCCACCTGCAACTTTGTGATTTATAGTTGCCATGGCTCTCACTTATTTATTTATTTATTTTCTCTCCAGATCGTAAAAAAAGGCGAGAGGGGAGGGAGGGGTAGCGAAGCAGCTTGATAAATGGTCTGTAGAAAAAAACGGACACCTGATAGGCAATTCCAACGGGTGAGAGACGGATATTGGCCAGAAAATAAAAACGCCTCCCTCAGCTCAGATAACACCTCAATCTGTCTCTTAAAGGAGTGAGAAGAATGGAGCGATAGTTCCACTAAGGGACACAACCGATTCTTTTCAATATCTTTCCAGAATAAGTGTGCCTTTGTGTCCCTTTTTCTGAATGTCAATTGTATCTGTTGTTGCTGCTGCGTGGACCGACAGTCAATATGGAAACCAGGCAGAGACGGATTGGTCGCCAATAATCAGTTTCCTCCTGGAATTGCTGATTACAGGGCGTAGCAAATTGAATATAAAGAGCATACAGAGGTGCTAATATGTTTCTTCAATTGCGCAAAGCCTGTGGTGAGACAGAAAGCAGATACATGGATGAGGCTGTAATAGCGGCTTTGTGTCCTGCTTCAATGGCTGAAATGAGGTTTCCCATTGCTTTCGTGTCTGTGAATGCTGCTTCGTTGTCTTTCCTTCTCTGCATATTAACAGAACTGCTGCTGACATCGACTGTATTAAATATAAACATTCTCCCTGGCTGAACTGTGTGCTGCGAATATCCAATTCTTTTCTTTCTTTCACTGACACCTGCAATTTCATCTTTGTGTTTAGAATTATTTATGTTAGCCGCGCACATGAGAAAAGGTTAGACTGACAAACACTCAGCGAAGGGGCATCCTCTCAGACAGGGTAAATACAGTAGGCATTGCTCGGCTGCACATGTACACAGTGGGGACATCTCAGGAGAGCAGCAATGTGTCACGTCTCCAGGCTTCACTCATCACTGGGTGCCACAGGATCTTTGTTTCTGCTTGGTTTGGGAGGAAGTGGTGCACAGGGGAGTTTGCAGCCTCTTCAGTAAGAGCTGTGCTTTTTGTTCATGCAGCTGCTAATGCATTACCTTGTGATGGCCAGCAGAAGTCAGCATTGTTCTACATAAAACACCATCTTGCAGGCTCGTCCCACAGAAGCAGAGTTTTAAGACTGGCCTGCCAAACTCTGGCAACAGGGCTGTCGTGGATTCATTTAATATTGTTCAGTTTGTTACCAATGAAAATCACTGCCATTACTCAGCCATACATAAAAGAAAGGGGAAAATCCTGTATTTACATCTAAGTGTGGGTCCATCCTTGTCTGTTAAAGCGTGTGTGTGAATGTAAACATTATATAAATTATTCATTGTTCACACCCAAAAAAACTGCCTTTTTCCTGGGGTTGTGTGGGGCCGCTGCAGGTTGAAAATTGGGGTCACAGGGGGCTGTATACTGTGGGTTCACTGGGGGCATGAATACCAAATTGCCCTTTAGTGAGCTGGGTTTTTCCTTCCAGGATTGGATTAAGCTACTGCCTCATTTACTGTATGTGGAATCACAACATCATAACCATAATGCCACTTCATCAAAAACAAGATTTTTGAATAAAAAAAAAAAAAAAGGAAAAAAGTGTGTAAATGTGGTTTTATCTAAGGCTAACTGTAGCTAAAGAAACTTCGTGTCTGCTGTGTTGTGTATGTCAGTGATAATGAATTTATAATTTGTCTGGTATAAATAGTCTTTTACACAGCCAACAGAGACAGCAAATTAGTTTTTATTAGTTGATGGTAAACAGCAAACATGAAATGGGGGCCAGTGTGGCACCAATGTGGGCCCCAACACTGCTGCCCTGATACAGGGCATGAAAAGGACCCACATTTTTGGCCAAGGTAGGGCCCCAGTGGTGCAGAGCGGGCCAACCCAATGGGTACCCATGTGGGCCCAACCTTTCACTACAATTTTCCCACATTTCTAGAGTGAAATGTTAATTAGAAATACAACTTTTAACATGATAAGATAGCTGGTAACAGGCATGCTAAGTGAAGCCACAGAGAATGTCCCTGCTCCAGCATTAACAGAGGTGGAAGTTCGATTTTTGGTGCCTCTAGCTTTGTGTGGGAGTCTTTGGATACCTGGAGCTATCAAACAGCAGCAGGATCAATATATGCATCTCCAAAGTGAGTGAGAAACTGCATTTGCACCAAGGGTGTCCAAACTTTTTTTTCTGAGGCCATATACAGAAAATTATATGAAGGATTGGGGCACTGAGGTGAGTATACTGCCTCACTTCTAATGCTCTAATATTGTCATAATCAACCAAATGCAGGTTAATATGTTTGATAAGTGAACATGTTTAAAGAAAAACATCCTCCTGGAAGAATCCTCCTGGATCTTACATTACAGATGCAGATCCATTTCAGAGACATTACTACATTCTTCTTGAGAAAAATACCTTACATATTATGAATATATAATTAATGAGAAGAAAATCAATGACACCTAATGAGATGTCCAACTTATCCATTCCAGAAATACAGAAAGTCTAACTGGCCAAACTGCAAACTGAAACAGTTCAGCACAAATATTATGTGTGGGACATAAACTATTATATTTTTAAATATTGATATGCGCCAAATAAAAATTGATGGCGGGCCGCAGTTGGTTGCTGATTTACACCAATTACACAGCAGTGGTAACCTCATTAATTATTTATAATATTAATTATCCCCTACAGGAAAACACAATCTAACTAAGTGATTGGGTTGAATGTAGTTTTGTCCTCTTCATTCAGGTTACCTGAGCATTCCATGTTTACCATCTGTAACAGAGCGTACATCCTCCATATATTCTGAGTGCTATAAGGTTTAGGGATATTTTTTTTTTTTTCACTGCAGGTAAAAGTCTTTTAAACGTGGAAAAACTCAGCAGCCAAGCAAATGCACTCCTCCCATCAGTACTCCCTCAGAACATTAGTTTGAAAGAAAAGTCAAAACTTCTTTCACAGACAGTCCATTTAGAGAGAATATATAATTAGTATGTGGGGAACTGTTGGGTGTGAGACTTTATACTTCACTGAAGGGAACTTTCCAGCATCAAATATACCACAGTCTCTCTGTGCAACAGTGCATGTCATGTGTCATGAATGGAAATAATACGGATCCGTCATGAGAACATGTGGGATGTGTACAGCACATCATATCTAACACATCTTTCTAGACTCAGTCCCCAATACTTGAGAAGTGAATTGATTTTCTACAGAATTTTCTAAAATATTCAAACTCTATATCAAGAAATAATCTGTGAATATCTGTGGTCCCCCCCCTTCAAAGTTCAGAAAAAAATGAAGAGAAACAGAGACAGTCTAGAGCTACTTTAGTACATTATTGGCAATAAAACACTTACAATTACCAATGCAAATACCCTGATATTCAAGGTGTATGAACAACAACCATGAAAGATAAAAACTGTAGGGAAAGTCATCAAAATAAATTGATGATAATTTAGAGTTTTTTTGTTGAGGAACATCATGGCAGGGGCATTTTTTCCCTTAAGACCACAAAAAAAAAAAAAAACATGTGATGTGATGAAAAAAACAAAACAAAACAAAAAAAACAATAAGATATTAATAAGATCTATCCCATGTCATAAAAGATGTCTAAATGTCTAAAATGTAAATAAAATTTAAAAAAATAAATAAATAAAACACTGATGTATTCTCCTTATCCAAAATATTTTTGCAACTTTAATCTTGTATTTAAATATAAATGTATGACTTTAATCTCATTTTTAATACTCTTAATACTCCATTGTGACAACAACATGTTTTAAACATAATATGTTTAACACAGCGGCCTATTTATTGCCCTCTTCATTCAGTCACCCACACGGGCTGAATATAAAGTTCTGACGATGTCTGAATGTAGGGCAATGTCACAGTTTTATACAACCGAGAAGAGTAAGGTGAGAGAAGATCAAGTATGATACTGATATCGGAGTTGTGAAAGCTGGAGGGGGGGGTTCAGCTCTATACGGCAGGAGAGGATCAACTCCAGAACAACAAAATGTCACAGTGCACAATGAAAGAAAATAGGAAACCTCTCGTGTAGTCATGGGCTCACCCTTCGGGGTCACACCTTCGGTTTGCCTCCAATCCTACCTTGGTTCTGCAACACGCACACACACAAACACACACACACAACAGTCTCTGCTGGTGTAATCTCACACTGTCAGCATGTAGAGGATGTACCATCAGCAGGCCAGGCTTAACGAGACGCCACGCAGAGTCCCCTCCTCCTGGGTTCATCATTACTCCCACCAGTCAGCGCCGAGAAATCAATACCCGATGCTGTGACACAGCAAGATGGAGGAGTTTCCCAAATGTCTCCCTCTGCTTTTACACAATATAGGACGCAGCAAGTGATCCGGCCCTTCGGTATCACAGAGAGTTGGAGTCAAAACGTAGGGTGGTGTGATGAATGGAAATATTCTGCTCCCCTCTGGCGATTAAAGTGCACGCTTCCCTGCTTGGATATTCACATGACCTCTCAGATTGCATCTGAAAGACAAGATGAAAATGATCCATCTTCATTTACAGCTCTTCTTATCTGACTGGGCTGTTGTGTATATTCAATTGATCTGTTCATAATGTTATGAATTTATATAAGGCTATCCCTCAAGATGAGTACCTATCTGCATTCCCCGTGCTCAGATCTGCTTCTCATCTTTCACATATCAGTATATTCAGCAAGTACAACGCTGACATTCAGAGCCTTGACAGTAAAACAGCGGGGACTCCTCAGCATACTAAATCACACAGAATACAAATACATAACAATGCTCTGAGACTTGTGATGCATAGATGTGCATAATTACACAACACATGATTTTTCTCTCAGAGGCATTCCTTTGTCTGGAATTTTTTCTTTCTCTTGACATGGTTGTTTTATCTAGGAAGCTTTAGTAAGTTGCCACACATGATGATTGGAGGATGTGTGCATAATGCACTGTAGAGACTTTATGACGAATAGGGTTGGTGACAATTTTCCTTTTCTCTATTGTCATCTTATCCTTTAACGTTAAGAAAAACAAAGTACAAAAATCTGTGGACTATAACTCACAAATGTATTGCTGTGAAACAGTCACACAAAAGATTTATTTCTGGATATAGGTGGGCAATTTACAGGTTAACTAAAATTACTATTACGCAGAGGACACAAAGTTTTTGCTGCCACCCTTATAAAATGAAAAATATCCTCCATTTATCTCGACAAATGAGATACTATCATGTTATTTTGTGATAGCGAAATGAACCGAGAGATTGGGTTATTGCTCGTTTAACAATTAAAATTTAATTTTACAATCACAGTTTTATTGAATTCTGCTTTCAGCTAGGGTTGGGACAGTGGGAATCTACAGTTAATGAGCACAATAGATGATATTGATAACAGTATCATCAACTGTGGATAATATCATCCACTGTGCTAAATCTCACTATACAAGAAACTGTCATTTTCTTGTTATAACAAGAAACTTCAATCATTATTTTTCATTTATTATTATTATTCGTTATTTTGAGGAAACATGAAAGTGTCTTGTTATTACGTGATCTTGTTTTAACAAGATAAATGAAGGATATTTTTTTAACCAGTGCGGCAGTATTAAGCTTCCGTACACAAACACGGGTTTCCTGGAGGAGACCAGTTGCGTGACCCTACCACCATAAACAGACGATCTCTGTCTTTATGCTGCAACACTTCACTCCCTTCTTTCCTCCAGTAATAACTGTGGAGTTAAAAATAGTCCCCAACAAATGCATTATATTTTTTCTAAGATTTATTTATGTTAGGATCAAATAAAATAGTATAAACTTCATTTACAATTATCAGCTTTATCTCATGCCAGAACATGCCAATTACACATTCTTACATATGGTTTCATGCTAGTATGCTGTTATGCCACTGGAAGCAAAAATACGGCAGGAAGGTAGAAAACTGTTAGCTACTCATAACCTCAGAGTCCACACAATAATTTACAGCGTTGCTTTTCAAAGGTTTTGTGAGGAAGAACACATTTGCTCGAAAATACTGGATATAGACAAAGAGTTTTGGTGAGACACACCCAAATACACGTAATACATGTAATTTTGCCATGTACAAGAAAACTCCATTGAATATTTATTTGGTATCCAATCAGAATTTTAGCATTTTAGCCAAAATTAACGAAATATGTGATACCACCAGTGCATTGCAAACCAATACTAACTGGTCTACCTTGGTGCCCTTTATCACACAATGCAAACTGAAGTCTTTGTGTGGTGGTGATGAAACCCAAGAGAAGGAAAGAGAAATTATTGTGGAAAAAGTCTCAATTTGTCTCCTGAAATCCTTTGGGCTTTCATGATTAGTTATGTTGTGTGCGTGACTGGTGACATTCTACCCAATGAAAGGTATGTTGCTGAGCTGATGATGTGCCTGGAGCTACCAAAAACACTGCTGTTGAAGTGGAAATCTGCTCTGTGTCTATGTCTGGACCAGAATATTATTGTGACAACAGCCAATGGGGATATTAAACAATTAAAACATTTAATAAAATTGACTTCACTACCATTTTGCAAAGACTTATTTATGTAACCCACAGTTGTCATGAAAACAGAATAACAATTGCATAGCCAATGCCACAGTCATGGTCAGTAGCGGTAGGGGTATACTATACAATATGCACCCAACAAGGAATCAAATACTGTATATCAAAACGAACAAGTGTTTGAAGGAATCCTTATTGGTTAATAATCAAAGACAAGTTATACTGATGTTTGAGCTTGGCAGGTGTTTGAATCAGACACTAGTGCCAAAAAAGTGGATTGTTGATAGGCCAGGGTGATAATTATGTGTGTGGGACGGATAGGCTGTCCTGCAGTTTCAGTTCATACATAAAGCCAACAGGGACAGCAGATGCACTGGCCCAGTTCATTTCATGGTGGGGCTGGAAAGCTGATGTAAGTGTACGTTGGGAATTGTGTTTTTTTGATTGTGTGTACATGACTGGGGTTTGTGTCTTGGTGAGAAGGTGGTGCAACAGCTGTCTGCAGAACTCTAGCCTCCAGAAGACCACACGGGCCATCTGGTAGTGGGGCCTCTGATGGTGCAGGAAAGGAATGACCAAACAGTTGTCAGATGGTATCCTTCAATGGAGGAAAAAGAAGCACAAATGCTGTCATTCTGTAGTTCTCCTTCCTTTATTCATTTTTTTATAGTTCAAAATTCTTTAGTACTGGAAGGAAAAGTCTGACATTTGCTAAATTCACTTTTTTGTTTGCTGGAGCTAGACACTCAAGATTGTAAACGAGACTAGGGATCTGTGTAGTTAAAATGATGCTACAGCCACCAGCCAGTTTGCTTAACTTAGCGCCATAACATTGACCAACACATTAAAAAATAGAAAATGTATCATATCACTCAAATATTGAAAGCGTATAAACACTTAACATTACGATGGGACTATATGAGAACCAACAGCTTGCTCTATTATGTTTTTCTAAGTTGATTACTCTCTTTTTTTTGTGATCAAATGTTTTTTATTAGAACAGGAATACAACAGAAAAACGTGACTCATTAATGGACAACATGGACAGTACAAAATTAACTGCAACAACCTACTGTAACAATCATTCTACCTTTGAATGTTTAAAAATTAGTTTATCCCAGGGTCAACACTAATGAGATACAGTGTGCAAACTAAACATCTTTTGGATAGATAGGCTAGCTTTTTATTCCTATTTCTGTCATTATGCTATTCTAAGAAAAGCAGCTGCGAGCTGTACCTTCTTACATAAATACAGCTAAACATGGCAAATTTAATCAAATAGGGGAAAATGAGATTTCTCAATTTTAAAATTAAAAGATGAAGAGTGTAGGAGTATATTTTGCGTCTATAAAGATTTGTGTTTCTCTTATAAATATGTATATCCTAAAGGAATACCATACCGTATACACATTTTGTGTGCTTTCCTTCTTTTCACATTGCATTGAAATTCTTATCTGGTATTACAGTAATCATCAAAGGATCGTCAGTGAGTGTGTCTGTGGAGGAATTAATTACAGCAGAAATGGTTACTCGTGCACAGCAGCGGTATCCAATCACGTTTGATTTGAGCAATCCGTTCAGCATCTCTATCTGACCTGTGCAGCACACTGCCTCATCAGATATGGACATTGTTGCATGGTTCATTGATAGCCTGGACAAAGAAACAGATAATTAAATTCAATTTCCAAAGGAAAATCGAAAGACCCGTTATGATAGGCTGTAATTCTTCTGGCTGTTCCAGTAAACACAATTTTGCATAAAAGTTTTGAAAGGTAAGAGGAAAGGCTTTGAACCGTCTCCACCGGTTTCCAGTAATGTGTTTCTTATCACAGTTGGGGTTGCTGTAATCCACCGTAGCACCATTTTGTTATTAGATGCACCTGCAGCTGTTAGGGATAATTCCAATATTTCATTAGATAGGGGAGGCTGATCCATTAGCCTAAGAATGGTTTGTACCCTGGTAAATGCATCTTCTGGCTCTAAAGAAACCAGTACAGAAACCTTGTAGTAGCCACTTAACC
>JAOWBC010000002.1:1985180-2001066 GCA_028566105.1 Hypoplectrus providencianus
CTCTAGTGCTAACTGCTAATTGTAGCATGAGCACCAAATCACCAGCCTGCCCCTCCCTCTCCCTCTGGAACCAGCTGCCTGACTGATTGCTAGGCACAATCACTCAGTGATTTGGTTGTGTACTGAAACCACTACACAAAGGTCAGCTCACAAAGCAAGCAGAAGCTGTGCCTTGTCTCTGTAACACAGAATTACCTTTCAGGTCTAGGTCTAATTGATCGTTTGGAAAGTTTGCAGCTGAATGTTTTTGTTGTCAAATATATGATAAATCTGCCAGTTCCATTACTAGTTAGTAGTAAAGCAAATTACTTTATTTCAACCTGTTTCAATAGAAATGGTTTAAATAGCTATTTACAAATACTTTGTTACAACAGCCCTGAGAGAAGACAGAATAATCACTATCTCTAGCATCAACACTTTAAAGAAAAAAAGTATTGTTATTATTATTATTATTTTATTTTTTTTTTTTTTGCAGTATTCACATTATATTAACCTTGCAAAATATGATACATGTGTAAAATCTGGTGTTATTCCCTATATGTCGAAGTGGAAGAATAAAATTACAGAAATAAATTACTAGTAACCCAATAAAGAGTACTTGAGTAAATGTAGTTTTCCACCACTTGTTTTGACCAACACTTTTTTGTTATTTTTATTTTATACCACAGAGATGTATTTAGACATAATACCACCAGCAGATTGACTTTAATATTACATATATCCATCTGTTTCCTTTTAATTCAAATTTCAATATTCCTATTAAATTGAGAAAAATACAGGTAAAGTATGTGACACAATTTTAGACAGAACGCATAGGTTTGCTACAGAGCTACACATGACAAGAAGAAACGCTACAGGACAGCATGACATATTCACATGTTCAGTTGATGCTGAGATGTTTTCAGCTGAGGATGCACTTGAACCTATAGGGTATTTTTGTGTAGCCTGTAAATACAATCACCACTGTGACAGAAACAGATATGTCACTCTTCAGAATGCCGCCTGTTTCTTCGCTATCAGCGAGATGGCTTTCATTGAGTCTGAGGGGACAATGACTTCCTCTGGCTGCACAGAGAGGCTGCTGGAAGAAAAAATGGATCCCTTAATTACAACCTCTGTCTGACAAGTCCAGCTTCTAAAGACAGCATCTTAAAGACTGCTTTTTCCCACAAGGCCAAGGGTCGGCAAACTGAACCACTGTACTCTGCCTCTGGATGTAAAAATAATTCTGCACACCGTGCAAAACACACAATAGGATCGTCATTTTTTAGACAGCGAGGAAAGCACAGTGGTTGCTGTTTCCACCTGAGGGACAACCTGTGAAGCTGTGTGGCTTTTGGAGTGTTTGTGTTTGGCTGCCTTGAGCATTTTATGTGAAACTCCGGCTCATGTGTCAAGCCTGTGCTTATGTGCATACTGCATGTATTTGAGAGTGAGTGCTTGACCATGTGAGGAGAGGATGAACTTGTCAGTGCTGCAGGTAATGATTTGAGGGCATGTGGCACCATTCAAATCTTATCCTTCCACTTTCTCTCACTGATTGCCACGAAAACTAATTGACTTGTGTGTTCACATTTAGATTTTAGTTTCTTTTTCTAAATATAATGCAGAATGCTTAGTTAATTTACAAATGGGGCCATCATGTAAGTCTGCCCATGATTGCATGCTGCAATTTGTGGTTGGATGGTTCAACAGATTGCAAGTAAAATTACTCATGGGTAACATTTGACAGTTAATTCTGTCTTGATGTCCACATGAAGCTTTATAGCCATTATTGGTTTTTAAAAAAGGCTCAAGGAAGAAGCAGCATAGAGATCCCACATAGAAATGTCTTTCTGCATTGTCTTGAAAATAATGAAACAATATCACTTTGCTCATGGAAATACAAAACCGCAGCTCACACTGATATACTACAGATTAATAAATAGCAGTACCAAGAGAAGGAAAAAAACTGTATTTTGTATTTGGGGTGAATTGTCCCTTTAAAATATATTAAATTGTAATGATGAAAAAAAAAAAATCTCATAATTTTACATCCTACAGCATGATAAATCCAGCTAAAAGCTGATATTCCAGACTAATAAACCAAAGCTACATTATTGTTTCTGGTGTGATTGCCTTCCTTGTGAGGAGTTCACATCCAGATCTATCCTCCAGGGCATGAACATACGTACATACATGTAACATACATATCTTTGTCCCTACCAAGATTTAACTTTGCATAAAAAAAAGGTCAATAAAGCAAACACAGTGAAGTAGAACATCCTCACCTCTGCTCACCTGCTCACCCTTTGCTGTATTTTCTTCTTTCTTATTGAATGAAAAATGTCTACTCTTGGGCAAACCAGGAGATCAATTTCAATTTAAGATCCATTTGGCAACAATACAGTCACATGCACAAATGGTGCGACCCCAACTCATGGTGCAGACGGATTGATCTGTGACAATCAAATTGTTGCACAGTAAATACACTGAATGGAGACTGATCAATGGTTGTTCCCCTGAGCCGCTGTGTTTGGGCTGGACCGGCGAGGATTCAGAGCAGACAGCTGCAGCACAGACAAGATGCAGAATTTGTTTCACTCCATGTGAGCACAGTCATTGTTTATTAAAGTCAGACAGGCTGAATGATGAATCACTCCATTGCCTACTGCAGTGGCAAACTATACATCATGCATATGGTGATGGCTGGTCTCATATATTGTCTGTTAATATATTTCTGGCTTGAATTTGTACGAGGTGTGATATGAAGTAAACACATGCACATACAGGAGATCTGCCTGGAGAACATCTGGATGTTTCAGAGCTTCACTGGCCCAGATGGAGGATTCCACACTTGCCTCGGGATACTTCAGGAAAAAGGGGAGGGAATCATGTATTAAATTTGCTGACACAGATGTAGAAACCCATATGAAGGATTTGACTCGGTCAGCACTGTTGGAAAGAAAGATTGCTTTACGTATTTAGGAGTTCCAAAAACACGACTTTGAGATGGTGTGTGTCTATGTATGGTCTATACAAACCAGTTCTTTTGCTTGCTCATGAGCATTACATAGTGTTTATCATAGCTTTCCGCTCAGTAGACCTCTAAAGACACCCTGTGGAGTTATGGTGTCAACAACGTGCTTCTTGCCTAGGGCACTTTTTGAATCCAGCTGCCAATCAATATTGCATGCAAACAATGAAACACCTCTCACCCAATGTCATCAGGGATTGACTTCAGCCCGTTTGGATAAGTGGTTATGGGTTGTGATAGAATGTTGATAGCTTCTCCTCAGCTCAACGTGGCTTTTTAGCTTCTTCCAGCTCGTTGTTTTGGTTTTGTGGCTTTTGCTCATTCTCACTGTAACTAAAACACACTAGCAGGTGTAGCAGCCACTTTTGTTGCTTCAGCAATGTGAGGACAAGGTATTCACTAGGGATAGTCAGCTGATTCGGTTGTTTTAACTCTAAATGATATTCATGTATCAGCGGTTATCGTCTTGTAAGTAGGGGCCTAGTCTACCTTCCGGCTCATTCAATAGGCTGCTATGTTCTTATGTATTGTTGATGTCTCCCTCCTGTGGCCTTATTATGAAGGTCAGTAATGCAGAGTTTTGGAGTATGAAAGGAAAATGGGAGCGAGGGAATGAACTATAGCGCACAGAGAGGTGCTGTTAGGTTAGAGGGGTCAAAGAAATCCAGTTCTGTTACTCAGGAGTGCAGCAATTCTGTCACTTGAAAATTAAAATACAGCATATTTTTTGAACTATTTAATTAGTGTATCACAGTTATGTTACCAACTTAACTCTGTCACGTCTAGAAATAACATCACCCTATTAAGTAATTTACTCGTAGTAATTAAGTGCAGTTATTTTACTTTTCATATTATCTTTTATAACACCCATCTGGGAACTTTTTTTCTGCTCTAACCAATTTTGTAGCATAACTTTTGAAATGAATAGTGACGTAATGAAACAGTATCTGGCCATTTAATGAGCTGATAACAATCTCCTGTTAGGCAAACTAGCCCTCTATATACCCATACTTTAAGTATGTTCTATGCATTTCTGCTCTGGCTATTTTTTTGCACCATTTAAGCTTCACATCATTACATATCAATTAGAGATTTAGCATGAGTAAAAGTGTAACTGGGAGGTTCAAGAAATGTGTACAGAAATCTGTATGACAAACACAGGATAAAGGACATAAGATATTGACAATATCTTTCTTAAGCTCAAAGTATATTACATTTGAATCCATTATTCAAATCGGACGGATCTGACACCTGAATCCAGATGGAACGTTATTGATGATAGACTGCAGCGACAGATAGGTATCAGCTGGACATTATCAGAGCCGAGGCACAGAGGGCTTATCTCTGCATGGCAGGGCTCTCACAACATGCACCCAGCCATCTGCACACACAAGGCTGAATATACGGTACATGAATCCACACACACCCATCTCTGTCATTGTCAGTCGTGTACACAGCAGTTTGAAAGATGAACAGACCTGCTCGACAGCTGATTGAAATGTACAGTTTAGGTTCTGTCTGAAAGGTCGGAGGGGGCATTTTATCGCCACCCCTGCTGTTATGTGTCTTTCTCCTTTGATGAATTTTAATCACCCCGCGCCAACGTGATCAATAAGCCATTTCATGGAAACCACACTAACATGTAATTCCCTCCCCTTCCACTGCGCAGAATGAATTCACTGCTGTCAGACTCAAATGAATGACTGTGCTCCTAAAGTCCTGAAGAAATAGCAGAAAAATACATCAATAATACACTCACACCGTGTGTCGTGGGAAATCTGAGCTTGTGGTGTGAGAAATAACAAATGGGTTATGTCTGGAAATTTCATAACAGTGCAAGGTAATGTACAAAAAAAGGAAAAAGTATGTTTAGTCAGTACACAAGTATGGATGTGGCATGAAATAAACTGAGCGGTATTTAGGTAAAGGGAAAGCCATTGTTTTATTTATTCATGGTTTCATCAAGCGTGTATTTAAATGATTATAATGTTTTAAACTATTTACATTCTGTTGAGTTTTAAACACCTACCTTGATTTAAGTGCTAATGGTTTAAAGACCCTCTCTAATTTCACTGCTTGGTTGTGACCTCTAATTTGCATTTATTTTGTTCTTCATAAAAAACAGTTCATAGGAGATTTTTATGCTACTACTTTTATGCTGGAAAAATATCATGCCATTGAATAAATGCTCCACTATTGAACACCACATTTACAGTATCATCACTTTCTTTTGTAATTAAAGCAGCAGATCTTTATGCGGTGGATTCAAAAGTAGCTGATAAAATTGTACAATTCTACAATGTGATTTTAAAGACGCTATCATCCAAAGCGACATACAGTTGAGGGTTTAGCACAACTCAAGCAAAAATAAGTCAAATGACAACATGTAGGTAAGTGCCATGGACTTAGTTTGAGTCCATTTGGGAATAAATGCTAAAGTGCTATGTCAAAGTGCAGAAATACAGTGCAGTCAGGGCTGTTTTTCATTTTTTAAAATCATTTTATAAATTAACATTATGTGTGAAGGGGCTCAGTGAAGAGATGGATTTTTCAGTCTTCTCCTAAAGAAGATGGAGTTGGTTTGAGACATATTGCCCTTCAACGGTGCCGGAGCAGACGTCTTTCGCTGGATGAGTGAAGTGAGCGTGGGGGTTTGTGGACCTGAATAAGGGAGTTAAGGCAGCACGAGCAGTGCCAGTGGCTGTTCTGTAAGCAAGACACAGTGTAGACCAGACGAGCGGCTCCATCATCTGCAGCGGCATGAAGGTGCATGCAGGAAGACCTGGCAGTAGAGTTACAGTCGTCTAGTTGTGACATCACAAGGGCTTGTACCAAAGGTTGATTCCTATCATGACCCCCAGGTTCCATGCAGCCTAAGGGCCCAAGATGCATATAACCAAGCTGCAGAGTAATAGTAAAACCTAATTCACTTTAGGCTATTATAGCATTGTATGAGAACTGGGTTTCATTAATTCTGGGGCAATCTAGTTTAGTTAATAGTGGATATAGTTGCCATAAATATGATGAATATCTCCCTGAGTTGGTATGACCATGTTTCCCCATGGATTTCTACCCCTGCTTACCGTCAGGGCTGCCACATTTTATTTGAAGTCAATATGCTCTCTCTAACTGTAAAAGACTGGTAGTTGCCTTGGTGTCCAATAGAAGGCACACATAAAATAAATGATGAGCCTGACCGGCTGCATGCTGTACCTGACCTCAGATCAGTAGAGGAGTATCAGTTCTTGTATTGTGTATATGTCATTGAGTATTTTAAGTTTTAACGCTGCAGATGACAAAATAACCAAATGTATAAATAGCACTGCCCTGCCCTACATGCACAACAAAGCCAGAGTCCTTACCTACTGGCTAACCACCAAAGTGAGGCAACAGAGGCACCACAAAGAGTGGAGCATCATCAGCCTCCTCTGACTGCCTAATAAAGACACTAAGTGCAGTTGTATGACACCACAGGGACGAAATAAAGAGTATACCGAAGGCTGAAACACTGTTCCTGCAGGCAAAAGGTCTTCTTTCATCAACTTATTGTCTGTTTTATATTTGAATCCCATTGGTTGAATTATGCTGAATGATGCTAACTAATAAAACACAGCTTATTGCAATGAAATATAATATTCTTCACAAGACATAAGGACCTGTAGGATCCAACGCAGACTGCGCAACTCCCTCAGCCTATCTGACTGGCAGTAATAAGATAGGGTCAGTGATTTTAATCAATAAAATAACTACGGCACTGTCCATCACCTCTCACTGATTGACAGATACAATGAGATGCCTATGATACTCAAGGCGCTGCTCCACTCAAGGTTGCAGCCTTGCAGCTCACGATTCGTGAAACAAGTGCACCTGAGAGGTTAAATATTTCAGTCGTAGCCACCGATATTAAGCCTGTGTCAGAAAAGCATCCATGCAGGAAATTCCAAATAACCTTGAGAAGCTTAGTAGAGCTTATAACTAATAGATACACAGAGTGAGATGGTGCAGAGCAGACAAATAACAAGTCAAAGCACTGCCTCAAAATACACCTTTATACTGTCCACACAATACAGTCCAGTCGTACCTATTAAACAAGGGTTTGGATTTTTAAATCATATTGAATTTCTTTTAGTTTTTCTGTCTGTGTATAAAAAGGACCAAAAATTTTTGAAAACTCATTTTTTCAGCTCAATCTATGACAAATACATAAGACAATGTGAGAGTGGAGAGCAAAGGCCGGATACAGGTTTAATTGAATATAATGATGCGTGTTTCACATTGTAAGAGAGTTGTACTGGGCTGCCTTTGGCTTTGTGTATGTTTTTATCCACAACAATAAGCCCAGTATTAGAGTGAAAATGGTCTGATGCTTCTCCGCGTCACTGTCCTTCTGTGGGGACCGTCAGCAATCGACAACCCAATCACTGATCAGTGGAGCCAGACCACATGAACCGAGCTGTCCACAAGCAGAGCAGAACAGATGATCAGGCTGGCTGTTTCTGTGAGCAATGAACCAGAAACATCTGCACTCAGGTCTGAATGACTATTGGCCCATATGTGTCCAGAGGGTTTTGGAAAGTATATATTCTGTAAATCAAATACGAAACACTTTATTTTGACTTTAACATCATGTTAATCCTTCCAAATGATCACCCATGAAATTATGGGTCATTCCTTTGTTTTATTAAGTGTGTTATCAATTTTTTTTGTTGTCAGGTTACCAAAGATTGTCCTTGCAGTCTCTGAAATCTGTGTGAACTGTAGTTCAGGTGGCTGAAAATATTGGACACACAATGTGAAACACTGTGAAAGAAAAAACAAGATTTTACAGAAGGATTTGCAACAAGATCTCATACCAAAACAACAGAACAGGTCGTAGGTCAGTACCCCAGCATGACCCATATGAGAATTCACTGGTACATAGTGTGTTTCTAAAGAAAACACCATTTTACACAAATATATGGTTTGCTGCTTTTATTCCTGGTTAGGCATTTTGATAAATATTTTAAAAAGTAAAAAAAATAAATTGAACGGAAAGGCCAGAAGTGATGTCGTTACAAGGACAGTGTGGGTTTAATTTAGGCTACAAACCACTGATCTAGGTTTAGGGCAAAATACTTCCTGGTTGGGCGTTCATAAAGGAGGGTCAAAAAGTAAATAAAGTCAATGCTGATAGAGAAGTAGTCACACAGCTGATGTGACTAGTCGAAGTGACAGTAAAACTCCATTTTCCTCAAGGGTGGGGTAAATATGGGTCATCATAGGCTGAAACAACCCCAAAGGTTGTAGAAAAAACATATTGGGTCATTTTTAAGAGGACAGTCTTTGTGTCTGTATGTTTGTGTTTGTTTTGCATCTCTGCTTGTCTCGTGGTATGTCAAGGTTTAAGGAAAAATGAGTAAGGAAGGACGACTTGAGAAATGTTTGCATTTCATCTCCTGCGTTCAGGGGCCTTGATGCGGCCTACACCAGCTCATTCATAAACCAGGCCGTATCTTTCCCCAGGATCAAAGCACATGCTCTCCGCTGACCTTCAGCACGCCCAGCACGCCCAAAATAGCTCCTTCATCTGGCTTCAGTGAGAGAGATATGAAAGACTTTGCAAGCACAGAATGCCCTTTTCAATTACGTGCGATGTGACGCCTGAGTAGGGCCCCGCTTCTTTTATAAATACTGTACGTATGGCTTTCCTGTTAATGTCCATGCACCGGTAGCTGGTGTTTCACAGCTACAGTGTGCCTCTCATACTACAGTTAACTGGAACTAGGACTATCATGCAGGATCATGGTACTGCATGTGGCTGCTGCACTCCAGACGCTGTGATGGAGTGTGCTTGCTGCTCTCCAGCAGTGCTTTGAATCTTCCAAGGTATGTTCATAATCACATGAATGCTTTCTCCTTGCCCACGATGAAACCTTAGTCGTTTTTAATTACACTTTACTTTTAAGTTGCCAGACAATAGAAGGTCAGCATGACAGAAAGATGAAAAAAGAGTAAAAAAAAAAAAAAAAAAAAAAAAAAAAACCTTCAAAATATCAATTTATATATATGCTGTCTAAACTAACTCTAATATCAAGTACTATCCAGTTTCCCCCATTATGATTCTTTCTGACTGGACAACTGAAACCAGCTGCATATCTAACTAAGAGCTAACAGTTGTTAGCAGTATGTGAATGACAACAAGCATTCATTAGCACATTGTATTCATGACAGTTCTTAAAA
The DNA here is from genome assembly GCA_028566105.1 of Hypoplectrus providencianus. Lineage (NCBI taxonomy): Eukaryota > Metazoa > Chordata > Actinopteri > Perciformes > Serranidae > Hypoplectrus > Hypoplectrus providencianus. Next base: position 1,994,416 of record JAOWBC010000002.1, read on the forward strand.
GTTTAGTTAAACTTTGTGATATGGTTGGGTGGAAGCCTTGCTCCTGACTCTTGACGCTGTTAAAAGAGTACTACTCTTATAATGGCGAAACAAAATAACACATGGCCATTTTTTTCATTCTAAAAATAAAAATAGGAAAAGAAGTCGACCTCAGTTTATTTTTATTTTTTTTTGTGATTATAAATAAAAATCAGTCAGTCAGTCAAATAAAATTATAAGTGTTGACGTCCCCATATATGTATATATACTTTGTTTTACTAGTTTTCATGATTGCTGTTTTATTTTGGTAATCACATCCTGTCACTGCTCGCCCCCTGTGAGTTTCCTGCTTTCTTGATTACTCACACCTGTGTCTCATTGTCTCCCCTCACTTTCCATACTTAGGTTTTGCCCTTCTCTTTTTTTTTCTCTGAGAGTTTCCATGTGTGCACTCTTGACCTGTTTGGAATGTTTGTTTTTTGGATTTTGCCTGCTGATTTGAATACCTTTGCTTGATTGCTGCCTGCATGTTTACTGAACTCTGCGTTCTTTCAAGGACACTGCTTTATGTGAACCATGAGTCTCAGGCCACGTTCACACTGCAGGCCTTGATGCTCAATTTAGCTTTTTTCTTTGTTTGGCTGTTCATATTATTTTTTGAACCGCTCATGGCCCCAAAATGAACCACATGAAAAGAAAAACAATAACAAAGACGTCACACGTAGCGCTCTTTGTTCGGTGGTAAACATGGGGGTTACTGAAGTTAAGAGGGTAGAAAGAAAGCAACATTTTTAAATTTGCGTTGTAAGACTGGCGTGTCTCCTTTAAGAGGAAAGGCAATTTAATATATGTGCTCATCTGTGGAGTGAGTGGACGAGCAAAGAGAGCAAGCAGGTGATTCCATGAAAGCAGCAGGAGATGAGCGGAGAAGCGGGAAGGAGTTAAAGTGGTCACTTAAGCAGTAACTGTGCAGTGTCAGTCATAGTTATTGGTAAATATAATATAGAGCAAGTCCAGGTTAAGCTCCCATGTATTGCTTTGTTACTGATGTTAAAGCGAAGATGGTTCCACAAGAGTCAGCCTACATAACCCATATAACCTGATACCTGATAAGATCTGAGTTACATATGAGCAAAATCATCAATTTGGGTCCCATTTGCCTGCAGTCTGAATGTAGCCTCGTCTGTCTTTGAGTCCTATTTCTTGTAGTCCAGTATTACAGACGGTGCTTTGTCAACTGAGCTTACCACCAAGCAGCACTGTTCACCTCCTGAACATTGAAATAATGAGCATGAGTTTAAAATATATTTGTAGCAAGTTTGTATGTTTGGATATCCTTGATCAGGATCCCTTTTTAAACTGGTTATCCATGACTCTCTCTATATATGTTTTATTGAATCATGCTTGTCAAGTGTTGTCCGCATATAATCAACCTGATAGAAGCCAACTGTTTGAAAGTCTAATTACAGTCTGATGATGTTATTTGTTGGCTGTAACATTGCTGCAGCAGCCTCTCACTACAGCTAACTGTAGCTATATTAGTGAAATCATTAAGTGTTTAACCATACTGACAGTAAATATTTGGTACCTCACTCAAAGCAAAACAATATTCAAGTTACCAAATTCAACAATTTTTCACACTTTGAATATCCAGCTGCAGTGCAGATATAGACCCGAGGTCATAACATAAGTGCACATGTTGCGAAACTATTTTCCACTAAAGGGGCGAACTGTAAAACAACATATTGCATATATTTCCAATGCTGTGTATATACGATGTCAGAGGCAAGACAGCAGAAAGGATATTGTAATGACGGAGGCATTGAAACATGACCTGATCTTGCACTAACAGTCAATGACATGCAGAAAATACAGATGGAACATAAAATACATTATAATATGATTAAATTATGTAGTAGGGCATTTACAAAGAATAATGCTGCGTTTCAGATATCTCCAGATGCTCTCAATCTCTGAACCCATTTGAGTATTATGTTCTGTGCTGTTTGAGATGTTTGGATGGAAAACCAGACTATCATACAATGGACTCCGGTACAATAGAGTAATGAGCCTTAAATTAGTTGTTAAATTATAACAACAACAACAGCAAAACCAATCTTATCACTGTATTATTTTTAAAATAAGCTAGCAACTACTGATGAGTACAGATTGTATTGCCTGAATAAGGGTTGGTTTGTTTGACACTTAATTTTTCCACAATTTGTATTTTCAACATTGTTTCCATTCAAGACACTGGTGATCTCTGAGTGTCTGAATCAATTCACTCAGCTCACACTACAGTTTGGATCAGGGCTATGTATTAATTAGCCTGTGTTTTCACAGATGGAGCCAGTAACATCAGCTGCATCTCTAATGACAGAAAATACTTGTGCATGATGAGTGTGTGAGAAAATATCGCTGGGACATTTCCTCTCGTCTTCTGCAAAAGAAATGCAGCATATTGTTTCCACACTCTGGCGGGAGTCATGATTATGAGCCTCTGGTGACAGACAGCCATTGCCAATGGATCGAGGCAACATTAAAGCACTCGACCTAATACTGCTAAAAACAATGGGAAATTTACTGTATCTAACAATTGTTGTGATATTCTGAACTTTGAAGAATAAACCTCAACTCAAGGCTTTCAGTACAGCATAAGGTCAGGCGGGTGAGCCTGACTGTCACAGTTTGAGAACGTTTTGGCCTTAAAATGTGCCTGTGCCTCCACCTAACCACCACTGAAAGGTCAAGCTCTCACAATTCCTGTGGCTTAGCACTCAATTAGTTGAAAATTGCCTTTTGTCTGCTGGGAGCAGGTGATAATTGCTGTGGGTCACAAGTGATAATTGCCAGCGAACCCCTCCGAGCCACTGCCTATTAAAAGGAGTTATTTAAATCACATCACCTTTGGGGTGCTTCTCTCTTTTACTCATGCCTTTAATTGGGGAGCAGATTTATGAAACTTTTTCCCATCAGCTGATCAGCTCAGACCTACAACGCAGTAGGGGAGCTGTGGTCTCAAAAGTGTCGGACAAAGTGTCCCACAGATTGCATCAGTCATTTATTTCCAGAGAGACACATCACATTTTCAGATCATGTCTCAAACACAACTGTTTAAATTACTCTCTGTTTTCTAAAATGGCTAAACAATTCTAGTTGGCACAGGAAGAGAGGTTTCCTAGTAATGAAATTGTTAATTTTGGAAACGCAGGAGAATGGCATACATGTTCCTTATAAAAACAAAAGTGAATAATATGATTCAAACATCCTGTAATTTCCATGCATCACATTTTTTATACAAGTATCACTTCCAGAAGTTATGTTGTCCTCATAAGTACTTTTTCTTTCTTACAACCATGGACCGCACGTGTCTGTATAATGATGTGTGCGGTATTGTTAGAATGCACTGTTCAGTACCACAAAACGCTCATATGGGTCGTTTTGGCAAATACTCACAGGGTGGTATTGACTACCCCTCTTCTGTCATTTAGGTTGGAGATCTTGTTGATGAAACTACATTCCCAATTAATTCAATCTTAATTACAATAACAATTTAAAAACAAGTTGCAAACACTGGGCATTGAAAGGAAGCTACTTGCTTAGGTTTGGGAAAAGATCATGACCTTATCTATGGTCTACTAATCCTTCGTCAACTTCCTCTCAATCTGGACTTTGCTGAGAAACTAATTTGGAAAGGTTTGGGCCATATGATGGTATATACAGTCGAATGGTAGAAATCTGTGTGAGCTCTGTCAATACTGTTCCCAACACAGTAGCTACTCTTGGATAAACCTGTGATTCCTGTCAGTCCAGATGATTGTAACTTGATTTCGGTAAGGAGGAAAAGAGAGAAATTGTAGAGTAAAGTTGTAAATGCGGAGCAGAAGGAGGCATCTTGGTAACCTGTAACACTTTTAACAGTCATTGTTCTCGGGAACCTCACCGCTTCCATTTGAAAACAATTTTAGCTGCTGTTTTTAATCTTTTGTTTTTTGACAAATGTTGTGTCATGAGGAGAAGCAGACGTATCTGTCTGTAGTCTTTTTTTAAAATAAAACAAGAAAATCAAGTTACATGTATTACATGTGTCTATTGTGACATTTTACACATTTGTAATAATACTAATAATGCATGATCATACAAGCCCTTACCTTTATCATAGATATTCTATTACATAGAATGATAGAACATCTTCGGCTGGCCCTGGTTGTGATATATCAAAAATAAAAAGAACTCCAGGTGAAAAAAACATTCACCTCATAATGTAATTGAGAATGTATGGAAAGGTATCTTTGAGAAGTCACGGCTGAAAACCGACTCACTGACAAGCGAAGCAGGTCCTTCACTAGCTCTCCAAACTTCTCCCTTTATTCCTCTGTTCTGGGCTATATTGATTTTAATCTTTAATGAGTAACTGCAGATGGTAAAAATCCTCTCCAAGTAGCAAGCAAGCTAGGAGTTCACATTGTTCACACAGTTTATCAATTTCCTCAGGTTATCTTTGGGTTTTGCTTTCCATCCAAGCACCCCCTGTACAGGAACAACACCGCATATTTGGGTGTTAAGTAATAAATAGCATTTTCAGTTCTGTACAAAGTTTGTCATTCAGCCATGGAATTAACACAGGAATTGCAGAGGTATGACAATGAGACCGATTTAGAGAAAAAGACACCCAAGAGTGTTTGAGTCTGACGTGAGCTATCTTGAAATAGGACTCATTTCCTCATCACATGGTGCCCACAGAGAGGAAAGGCCGTACAGACGCAGGGGAGAGACAGAGGTTGTTAAGTACAGGACAAAGAGAGAAGATGAAGGGAACACAACAGGGATGGAAGGTGAAAGAACAGCCAGTCATCAGAGCAATTAATTGTGTGTTTTACAGCTTACAGAGCCATATTCTGGGGTGCCAAGTAAGCCTTTTCTAATTATCACAACTGTAAAACAGGACATCTAATCTGTAGTGGAGGATCGCAAAGCCAGAACGATGAACCCTCATAAAGTTTCTCAATATGTGGCTTGTGACCCAGAAGTACATATAAAAATATGTGCAGCAACTTTAATTACTTGAATAGTACAGCGCCAGAAGTGGCATTACAAAGCATTCTAAAGTTTGGATTCCTGTTTTATTATTTTTATTATCCAATATTCATATGAAGAGATATAATGGTCATTATTTTTATCCCTTCAGTCCATTCTGGCCATGATCCGAGCCATTCCTAATGATACTGACAGCACTGTAAAAAGCGCGGTTCGGCTGAGGCAAGCGAGGCCTAGCTGTTTATTATGTAATAACATTCTTGTTCCTTGTATGTCACTCTGTGAGATTGGTTAATTCTGAGGGACATAAGATCATGGTTTATTCTACAGCTACTGTGGAATATTGGGGCATCAGTCCCAAACTTTGCACACAGTCAGAAACAGAAAATGGAAAGAAAATAATTACCGTTGACTTGTGACCTCACTTGACTTAGGACGTGATAATCTGAAGACTTGTGTGTGTTGAGTGTTTTGAGTTTAATTTAAAAAAAAAAAAAAAAAAGGGTTCCTTTGGGGGTAATATTGACAATACAAGCTTTGCTTATCATTTGAAAATTAAACTAGATCAGGAAGTAAGTAAGGAAGTAGTTTGCAAGGGCTGATGTTGGATAACATACAATCCTTTCTCCTCCATAGCTAACTAATGCTAGCCAGATGAAATCTGTCCTCTAACAACTTTGTACCTAGCCAACATTAGCCAGACACAATCCATTCTTTCACAACTCCATAGGTATCTACATTTGCCTGATAAAATCTGTTCTCTCACAACTTGGTAGCTAGCTAAGATTAGCCTAGACATTCACAGATCAACCTTATTGATTTAGGAAATCAATTATTAATGACATAAAGGTTTGCATTGTAACATTATGTTTCTGTAAACCATATGTACATAGAATTAACATTGCAAAGTCTCACTTAATGTAGCATCCAATGATGTTATGTTAAATATTGTGTTTTATGTGGTGGCATATCCTATGACTTGACCTGCACAAGACAAAATAACTTGTGACTTGTTTGTGACTTGAGCTAATCTACTTATAAAGGACCAGGGTCTTTTCACCCATGACAACTTTCAACTGTGGCCCAATATCATTCAGTAAATGGGAATCATGAAAATCAAATTTAAATCTTTTTATATCCAGCTTTTCAGAAATACAATTGTCAGACTCCAGTGTCTCTTTGTCTCATGAACTTGTCAACAGAAAAGGTGTCAAAACATTAACAATTATTAAAGTCCTGCACAATGCTGTAAAATCAAGTCATATCCTAGTGCTGTATCGAGTTCACCTCTCAGAGCCATTTGTAAACAGAACAGCCTCTAAAAATCCACCTTATCTAACAAAATTATGTGAAATGACCATGTTTACTTTAAACTCAGAATTAAAGCTTTGGCATTTTATTTGTGTAATATATATGAATTAGCACCACAGTCTGGAAAAAGCACAGACATCATTTATGCTACAAAACTACTGTAGCGAATGGATCCCCATTGACTTTACACTCAACTTTTTATACATCCAGCACTTTATTTGGAGTTGGAATAAACATGGTAATTTCACGGGCCCCACGGTGGCGCAGTGGTTAGCACTCATGCCTTACAGCAAGAGTGTTTGGTGCCGAGGGTCGTGAGTTCGA
>JAOWBC010000002.1:2006631-2020368 GCA_028566105.1 Hypoplectrus providencianus
GGGAAGCTCAACTGAAGGTGAGAAATGAACAACTCTTTTCAGGAATTAACAGAACCATTGTTACAGTCCCTAAATGCAGAATTTGTCTGTTGGCTTTATGTTCAGTTTTAGTTGTAAACTGCTGCATAGCTAACAATGTAGCTTCCTCTCATTTTAAATGACAGATATCCAGAAGTTGAGCCCAGTATTGGCATTTACTTTGTTAAAGACCAGAATACTTCCTCAATCAAAGCAAGAAAATTGACATCAGATACTTTATTATATAGTATACTCTTATATATTAAATTTTATATCATCATTTCATCATCTTAAACGCTTATCCAGGGGATTATATATATATAATTAGTGCAGAAAAAAAGTTATTTAGAAGATTAAATAAATTCCTCACATGAATAGTCAACTTATTGTTGTTGAGTCAGTACCATATGTGTCCCAGTTTGATTGTGCTTCTCCTTTTGGTGGCCCTGAAATTACACCGTGATAAATAGTGTCTCCTTGGCACAATACTAAATGTCTCCTCTGCTCTTATAGTGAGATCTCTTGTGGCTAATGCCTTGGGTAATGATGGACTGTCTCTGCTCCCAGCCACTCACCATCTATCCACACCGTGAAATGTGGTTTGGCTAAATTAGCTGTTGTGGTGTAGCAAAAGAGATAAAGCAGAATGCTGTATGGGAAGTATCTTATATACCTGGAAACATGCTGTATAGGCAGAAGTGCAGAGAAGGAAAAAGCAGTGGGAATTCTGTATATATAGCACGCACAGTTTGGAATTCTATCAGTGTTCAGCCAGACTGCTTGATATAGAACATGATTGCAGAAACAGCATTGGGAGGTTGCAGCAGTGCAATGAGCCAGAGCATCAATATAGTTGTAATACTGTGCAGAATAAAATGTAACCACACAGCACAGCACATCCACTGACTGGATGCAATGACCAAAATAACCAGTGGACACCAACAGCGGTCCCACGGGGCTAATAATGGATCTGTCTCTGCACTCCTTGGCTTAAAAATATAATGTCTGTGCACCGGGGTGATGCTGAAGCTTGTGTTGCCAAACACCAGCGTGCCATTATCACTGCTTCCAGAGTGGCAGCGAGGCAGAGACATTTAGCAGGGTGTCAAACTCGCTGGAGTCCTCCATCAAACAGCAGCGACCAGAATAAAGGCTCTGTCAGAAACGCTGACAGCTGTAATATTTCACCTGGCCCTGGAAGCCATTCCATCAGCCACAACACAGACACAGAGAAATATTTCTTCTCTTTACCCCCTCCTCGTATGAATATATATGAATATTTTTGGGGGTTATTTTCTACACAGTTGTTGTCATTGTTGGGCTAATGTGGAGGAAATTTTCTTTTATGCTGCCTTTGAGGACATTTGGAGGCAGGCTGATTTGGCAGTAGAATAGATCTGTTTTCTCATTGAGCTGATTATTTGTCTCATTCATTTGTTTGACTTGCTCTGAGAAAGTATTTTTAATTCCGGCTGTGTGGCAAAAGATGAAAGTGCCTTCAACGTGTGACTCCAGCTTAAGACATTGATGCAATGGTTGACTCAGACTTAGGGACAGGGACAAAAATAAATAAATAAATAAAAATCAAGTGTTCTCCACTGAGAGGTTTCCTTCCCCTGTAGGGGGCAACCAAGAGGACACTTCATCATGTTTTCTCCATTTGTGTGCACCCTAGAGGAAATTTGATTCTCAATGAAAGGCCAAACAGGCAAGAAAAGCACCATGCTGGATCCCTTTATGAGGAACAGGAGGGCTTTTGTCATGTCCTCCCCACTAAAAAGTGCAACCCTGGGGGTACTTCATCATGTTTTTTCCACTAAAGGCCTCCCTAGAGAATATTTTTTCTTTACCAACTGGAACCCCATGGGGCTTTTCAACGAATTTTCTCCACTGGGCACCTAATATTGCATTATTATTATTTAAAAAAATGGGGGCAGTGCCCCAGCCAACCCTTCACTGAGTTTACCAGCGTTCACAGAATCCACATACATTGCTGCCTTGCAATAATACAAGCAAAGTGTTGAAGGAGTTCTTTTATATGTTATAGCACTTTCACAGAAAAACAAGGGCACAACTGCAGTTTTTAATCAATGTAAGTAAGTCAAAGATTCACATTAATGTCACATTTTTTTCTACTTAATAGATTTATAGCTGAGCTGCAGTTATTCTTTAATGGACAGCTGCACCTTAGGCATCACTTATTCTAATTTGTTGAATATCACCTTTAAATGCAATGCTACCGGTCTCAATCATAAAGAGCAGAGGGAGCAAGATGTCACGGCTAAGGTCATGGATCATTTTTAATTGATGTCACCCCTCAAGTCCCACCACTGGAGACTGTAGCCATTCATTTATATCTAATATATACCGAATGTCCATGTTTTATGCGTATAATTGTCGCGGAGTGCACATCGATTGCACTCGCTAACCCCTGCAACCGTAAGTAGACAGTGTTGACTGAGTGTACATCAATACCAATGCATGCAACATGCATGCCACCAATCTGTCAGTGTTCTGTCAGTATTTATAGGTTCATAGATCCATCTGCCATCAAAGTGCAATGAAGACTGAAACCACAATCTATCATTTAACAATGTCATGCTGCCATCCTAATGGCAGCTGAAGACCTGACACTGATTGAATGCACCAGAAGGATACTGTAGCTCATTCACATTCACCTCGCTGGTCTATAACATTGAACGCACATTTATTTGTATAAAGCCTTTCAACAACAAGTCCATTCAGGAAGAAAATTCAAAATATAAAGACAGAAGAAAATGGGGGCTCGTCTATCTCGTTTAGTGACCAGTTTAGTGTTTTGTGACTAGTTTCAGTGGTGGAATTTGTTTGGGGCCCTCTGGGTAAGTAGCCCAGGTGTTTTTTTGTTACATACTACTTTGGTTGAGACGAAGAAATAAAGAAATGTACCCCTGCACCAATAAAGGTGAAGAAGAAGCATGGAGGAAGGTAAACAATAAGGGATGTTAAACATGAGGTAAAACTGGTTTTACAAATGTCTCATTGATAAATGTTAGAAGTGCACTCAGCGGGTTTATTAGACCTCGAAGACGTGTTAAGGTACTGCAAAAACAGCTTTGAAGCTAAAAGCTCAACTTGAGCAAGCTGGGAAAATAAAAGTTTACTCAAGGTCGACTACAGGCAACTGTCAAAACAAGCAAGCAGAGGAGATGAGTCAGACTCATCCAATGGGGGATCAGGCCAGAGAGCTGGAGTCCAAAAGACAGGCAGCGGGTCATAACAGGAAAAACTCAGGCAGGGAAAATGGTTGGAGCACTAAGACAGAAGCAAAATAGACAATGTGGCATGAATGGCAGTGGGCCGGCCTATGTGCTACTGGGCTGATGGGGAGGTGGGAACAGGTGGAGGTCAGGTGATGGGGAATGGCGGCAACACAGAGGTAACTGCAGGGTAGGAGGGAGTGGCAGAATCTGACACCACAGGAGAATGAGTGCATGGAAGGGGAAAGAAGAAGACAGGAAGATATAGGGCTAGGCTGACTGTGTAAGAGAATGCATTATCGTGGGAAACACAGAACATAACTAAGGCCAGTTTGTAAACAGCTCACTGGCAAAAAAAAAAAAAAAAAAAAAAAAAAAAAAGCTGCACATTTCTACCAGGAAAAGTCACTGAATTGATCAGAATACCTTCTTAAGTAAAGGCATTTCTATACCAAACATAGACAGTTACTTCCTTTCCTTAACTTGTACCGTGCAGTCTCTCTATAGGGGAATAACGAACACTATGGGCAGGAAAAAAAAAAAAGAAAAAAAGCATTGCACAACTCTCTCTTAAATCACATATGGCCCAGGTGGAGATTACATCACTGCCAGGGAGCTTAAGCATCCATGGGAAATGATTGTCATTCATGAGGGAATCACTGTGTAGGGTGAGCTATCCAGAGAATACTGGGCAATGGTCATGAACAGAGGATATGACGCAGTGTCAATATCATGAGTGTGATATAGAATAATAATCTATGTTCCCCTAAAAGCATCGCTGTGCAGGATGGTTTCTTACACACATCTGAGAAGTCATCATTGGAAACTGTTGACATATTTGATCCATTATTGATACCTTAGATACATTTTACCTAGATTCATATTTGGGGACAAAAATCTATTCGTGAACTGTAGTATGCCTATGTCATTGTATTTAGTGTCTATTAACCCAAATAAAGCTTTAAGAAGTATTTTTTTTTCTAAGACTCTCTCTTTAAAAAAACAAAAACAAAAAATGAAAGCAAGCTGAATTGCCATTCCCTGGCCCATTGTCTCATAAACAGAGACTGCCATCTATAGGGGGCAGCGAATACAAAAAATAGTTCATGAGGCTTATTGCTCACAATGCAAGTCAATTGCAGGCAGTTCAGTTGGAGATTTAAGTGAGTGTTGGCTTGAAAAAAGGTGTTGTAAGATCCAGTCATTATTGATTTTATTAGGAACCTTATTACAGACCCCCAACCCCCAGCCCCTGTCTCTGTGTCTGCCACATACACACACATAAAGCAATACACACACCTATATATGTAGGAGTGCTGTTAATCAGCACCTTTCATCCATCAGACCAGCCGCCTGGCAGAGTATTACTGCTCTACCTCCGGCTGCCTTTACTAATTAAAGACTCTCAGTAATTGAAGTTTCTATTTTTTCACTAAGCTCTTCATATTTTGGCACTGGTGTGGGGTGACGCTCAAGTAAAATGACACACAGTTGTCACAACTGCAACACCTGTGTTGTAGGTGTGAGTGTGGCACAGTTATTAAGTCAGGAGACCTTAGCCTTTGTTTACTTCTGATGGCTGATTCACAAGGAAAAGCGGGGGTTATTAGCAGCTCTTGTCTTGGTCTATGTGTCTGTGAGACAATGAGACAGGCAGACAGTGGTGGTGGGATGAGATGTGTTGTGTACTGCCTTGTCCGTACATGAACAGGCAGGGTCTAACATCTGTGCCTGTTTATTTACACAGCTAGCGAAATGATGGATAGGCAGGTCAGCATGTGAAGAGGCGCTGTCAGCTGACCAGCTCATACATCTTCCTGCTCACCTGACTGATTCATGGTGATGCAACGTAGACATTTGCAGGCAGGGCGTGCACACTTAGAGACTATCACTAGCTTACAAGGAGAATTGAATTAGAAAAAGATTAATTCAATTCCATCAGACAAAGGTCTGCAGGAAAACAAATCATTGATCTTCCCAAGAGCAAAGAGGAGACATTTATTCCTTAGGAATTCTGCCTGAGAAGTGGCATGTTGTCCTCCAGCACAAGACAAACTCATCCACAAGCCACCTCATTTGACTTGGGTCAGACTTTTGAATAGAAAGTTTTCAGCACTTATCAATCCAAATCTATGTGCAAGAAGAGACCTGCTCCACCTCCTGGTAGGCCAGGAGACTGTTACCAGCGCATTTGGTGGCTGCTATGTGTTTTGTTACATTTCCCTCCCATTAGGTTAAGGCAATGAAAAATGCAGTATTTCCTTTCAATTTACAAAGCACAACTACTTGCCTCAGGTATGACTAAAAAACATTCTTTGCCATTATAAGACATTTTTGAAAAGTAAAATGTCATTTCCAAATTCACAATCAGGTTTATAATTTCTACAGCCAGTAGAGGACGCCAGGCATGTTTTTAGCTTCACATTCAGTAGGCCGATAACGATCTACTGGCCTACCAGCAGGTAGAGCAGGCCCATTCTGGGCTGATAAATGCCCATTCTACAGTAAATAAGTCAAATCAGGTGCACAAGCACATGGCTCAGATTTTTCAAATAGTCCCTGCAACAATCCGGCAGGCAGTCTTCATGAATTGTATTTTTGTGTGTGGTCAGTGCATGGGTGAGTGTGCTCATGTGTGACAAAGTGCAATAACAGAATTGCCCTTGCTTGTCTTCTCATGATATAGGCTCATTGGTTAAAATGTCAAGAGCATCAGTCTCCTGAGAGAGCAAAGCCTGCTGTGTTTTCCAGGGCAAGGGCACCTTTATCTGGGTTTGTATTCTGCATTCAAAGAGATTGGCTTAATCAAATGACATCATTGAGACACTTCTGTCCTCTCTTGGTTCTCAGTGACTCTCAATCCTCATCTAGAATACAGGAGTAGAGAAATAGACACATCTTGTTTTAATTGGGTATTCATTGAGATTACATAATGCTATTTCTTTTTGTATACATTTAAAATATCAAAAGTTCTGTGAAAAATAAATTTTTTGATTGGCATAAAAAAAGCACACAACCTTGAAAATGATGTAAATTGAGTTTGAAATATGATCGTGTTTTCTTTCATATTAAATGAAAATTATTTTTCAGGGTAATTGGAAATGGAAGGTTTGGTTTTGCATTTTTATAGTACAAGTTTTTATAGGCTTGTTTTCTGTCATTTGTCAAACTGAATGTAGGCGGATTACATATGATTGCTTACATTTGTATAAAAATGTGGGCCTTAAAATCTAGCATCATTGTGAGTAAAGTATTAAAAGTTCTCAACAACTTTATGACACACAACATGAAGTGTCCATCTGCATTTTTACCTTCATCTCTTCTCTACCTGTTTTTCTTTTCAGCCTATATCTTTATTATGCACATCACAGTGAAGGACCACACTCTATCTTGACCTACATAGTCCATAGTCTAAGAATGTCCCAGGTAGTGAAAGTCACTTCAAACTGCATCATAAAGTCTGCATGTCAATTGCTGTACCTCTGTTCATTTAGCTGGTGGGAAATTAAATTCTAACTGCAGGTTCAGAGGGCCGCAAAAATTATTTATTATGGTTTTCTGCCAAGAGATAGATGAGCAAATCATATTTTAGCCATTAATAATGCCATACATGAGCGGATAAGCAAATAAGGCTAGCAAAGTAAAATGTCAGGAAAGAAATACGATGTTGGCAGAAGGAAGTGATTTCAAATACGACATTTAGAACATCATACATACATGAAACATGATGTTTAACATTTTTCTCTTTACTATACATTTATTCAGTTGTGTACTAATCTTAGTAAACACAATGTTGTCTTAATGACTTATGTCTAATATATTTCTATCCCCATTTAAAATACTTTGCCTTGTATCTCAGTGGTGCTCTAAAAATAAACTCTCCTTGCCTTGCTTTACCAAACAATTGAACAAGGGATTGAAAACAACAAAGAAAGTACCCAGAATGATTTGGCCCAATACTTCCCCAATGTAGCAAAGTCCATGCCAGACTCATCACAAATCTGCTGAAGTGCACTTCTTCCAATTCGAGGTACTGACGCAATTCCTATCCGGTCTGGCTGCTGCACACGAGTCCCATCCCAGCTCCAAAGGGCTTAGGTTAACACTCATTGTGGCAGCCATATTTGGACCATTTGTGCCAGGACACTACTGTGTGCTTATCCAAGTGTCCAACTGATGTATATTCAGGCTCAGTTAACAATGAAGGACCCACCATAGTCACTTTTTGTCTCTTTATTGGGGGACAGGGGTTCAATAGGGGACAATGGGTCAACAGCAGATGTAACATTTAGCCCTCCTGATGTGTCAAAGGTCAAAATGACCCATTTATAAGTAAAAAAAAAAAAATCGGGGAAAAAATTATATTTCTTTGGTATGAAACAGCATCTGCTTGGCTTAATAAGTGTAAACATCACATAACGTGAAAATGGTTAATTTCACAAAATTTGAAAAATAAATCAATGCAATGGAAACTAATTTTTTTAGTCTTTCCAGTGTACATAAAAAGTTTTAATATGCATTGATTTATTCATCCTCATTTGATTGTGATATGTGAAAGGTAAAGAACACAGCTGCAGTACATACTGCCTGAAATTGATAGTTATATAGTTAATAATGATCTTTTAGCAATGATTCCTGGGATTTTTTTTTGTGTTTGTTTGTATAATTATAAAAGGCCAGGATGAAATTGACGTGGGAACATTATCTCTGCTCCTTAAAAAATGAACATAATAGGAGAGTTTAGGTGTGTTCATCATTTAAAAGCTGTAACCATGAAGATCAGACTGCAACTCAGCACTGTGTGTAATGAGAAGCACATATTAAACATTGTACTTAGTTTGGTAGGTCTTCAAACACAAAAAAAAATACTTTGGAACATGATTTAACCCCCATCCTGAAAAGCTAGCATTGCATGTCATAAACAATGGACTGTCTGTCTGGTTTCATATAATGCCACTTCTTATACTTGTGTTATAGCTTTTAAAATAATCCTTGTGATAGATTCTAAATAGACAGTTATATTAGTCAAGACTGCTCGTGGTTAAAATTCCTTCTGAACAAAAACTTAGCATGTTTGTTCCCAGATATACAGAATAACTGTACTGTGTGGTTGATACCACTGGAGTAGTAAATCAATAACACACTGCTGCTGTATGATGTGCATCAAGACAAGACTATTATTTTCTATATAAACCTATATTCAGTGTCAGCAAGGTGCACAGGACAGGTGGACATAACATGGTATTTTCCTATTTGTCAGTGTCGATGGCCCAGAAAAAAGGCACTGTCCCTCTCTTTGCTGGCCTGTGCCGACTATTGTAACTTAAATTCTTTTTCTTGTCAGATGATAGCACTCCTCTGTGGTGTTGTTGCCATTTCTAAAAACGAAGAGAAACCCAAAGGTGAGAGAGTAAAATATGTTGACCTTCAGAACCAGCAGTCTTGAAAAGCCATTGCCTGGCAACCTAATGGAGTAACAGTTGGATTTTCACAAGAGGAAGAGTGCACACACAAACCTATTCAAAACCCTTTGTTTATGTGAGTTTGTGCCGTGCAGGTAAAGCTTTGTGTTTCAGTGTCATTGCACTGCATTATTTAGTCACATTGTATCACTTTTATGTGAAAGAGATGTCGTAACTATGACATGGCTTTATTAAGCTAGCATTGGCCAAGCTTATACCTACAATCCCATATGTGCTGAGCTTTAAGTCTAATAATAATAATAATAATAATAATAATAAAGTACCATCAAGCAACCACCTAGTGGAACAACAGTGATCTATTTAATGCCTCGCTCTATAAAACATGGATAGATAACACCAGAGATCTGATCTTACATAACTTTATTGATGACTTGCAACTTCACTTGCCAGAAAACAAATGACTAGAAAACTTGACATTTAAAGGAAAATATTTTTATTAAATTATTTGAAGTAAATTGAGACATGACAAATAGTCAGTGTTATGGTAATATTTTCAATATAACTATTAAATATCAATGATCATTAAATGTGAAATATTTCAAAAATGAAATGTTTATAATGCTGACATTACAAGTGCCTGTGTAACATCTACCAATATTACAGCATTAAACTTTGTTCAACATTTGGAGAGTCATTAGGACCGGTAAACATGAGGGCTGATGTTCAGTAACATTGGACAGATACTGTGGCTGTGTCCAGAATCCCTCCCTATTCCTTATTCACTACCCACTATAAAGTGAGCAGCAGGTAGTGGACTATATAGTGCGCTCAGCTAAAGACAGTTTCGGGCAGTACTCGCTGCTGAGCATGTTGCACCAAATGACGTTGCATCCATCGAACAGTTAATGTAAAAAGCTTTAAGCCAGCTGGGCCCAATAATGGGTTGTTTTTTTTTGACAGAATTTCTTTATAACAGACTTAACACAAATCACATGTCCATAAAGCAAATAATAAAATTATCTGTCTTAACATACGATTTGTTGTGTGGAATTTTCACACCCGTTTGCCAGCATTTTTCAACCACACTGTGTGAAGTCAATACTGTCAGCCTAGTGACCACCGGCTGCTCCCTACGTTTCACAAATATTTAGTGAATATGGAGTGATTTCAGACACAGACAGTGTTTTGTCTCACAACTCTGTAGCTAGCTAATTTTAACCAGATACAGTCTGTCTTCACAAATCCACAGCTAGCTACTGTTAACCCTTTATAAATGTTAAAAACAACACTATATGTGTTGAATGATTTTGCTTTCTTTATCCTGTGACTTGACTTGCCTTCACTAAAGACTCAACTTGATTTTCCATAACCTGTGACTTGACCAAATGACTTGGGACTTACTTGAGACTGGAGACCAAATGTCTTGAGCGGTGACAGTTTCTGGCACCGCAGGCCTGTCCCTGTGGATCCATGTCCCTTTGACCTCTGTTTGATGAAGGTTAGCCAGCGTGCTGTGTCACAGAGATGAGTTACTGGATATCAAACACTGTTATTGTGCCTCCCATTAATCCTCCCATAATCCGACTGATCTTATATTGCAACAGTTTGTCCTCTGCCTGATACACACAGAGGAAATCGTGATCCTGAATATAGTCTACACAGAGTAATATAGTAGGAAAATACAGTAGCTAAGACCCATGTTTCTCTTTGGCACACAGTTTAATGCGAGTATAATGTCAGGACAGAGGGGCAGAGGGACACAGAGGTTTTTCTGGGTTGTACTGAGGCAGACCAGCATGTTGTACCAACAGCTCTGACAGCCCATGCATGTGGCAGTAACTCCACACAGTAACTACTTTCTGACAGGCTGAACAAACATAAGACAGTGGCCAATATGTATACTCTGCTAGCTAAGCTCTACAACGATCAAGCAGCTAACAAACCAACCCAAACAGTGGTATCATAAACCTCAGCACACTTCAGCACTGAGATGCATCGGCCTGCTGCTAACAAATATTTAACTTGAAGCAGACAGAAAACAGAGGAGAACAATCGCTGCAACATGGTATAGTAAAAAAGCATGTCCACTGTGTGTCAAGGCAGGAATGAAAGATGAAAGCAGTCTTCTAGTATCCTAGCAGGAGACTAGTGTTCATGTAATCCCAGTGTCAGTATATAAATCTTTCTTCCCACCATGAGATTGTTCCTCATGTCCCATTGTTTCGAAATACGAACTAGCCCAAATAAATCATTTCTTTGGTCCTAACCAAATTGTTTTTTTGGGTTTAAACATAACCATTCTTAAAAACAGTGTTGATAATGTGTATTTTTTTTTTTTTTTTTAATATCTTTGTCAGCAGTTACTGGACTTCTATGTATTGGATCAATGGTATGTTTGGACAATGAGCTGTCCCCAGTGTCTCAGTGGTTTTTGTCATGATTGATTAGACAACGAATGAACTTAAAATAGTAAGAATAAAAAATGGTGGGTGACCTTAAGCTTCTCCTTCCTGCGTAATTATGCATCCCAAAGAAATGGCATTCCGACCTCGCTGTCACTGTTTTTATGTATTGTTTTTTACGTCTGCTCCTTCAATTCCATTACATCCTTTAAAGGTTGACAGCACTCATGGAACACTAACCACAATAACATTATCTGCATGACGACATGAGTTTCTGTAGTTGGTGTATCTCCAACATTTACTCTGGATTCTTTGCACTCCATGCTTCTCCTCTCAGCGACTGCTGCTCAGCTAAGGCTTTTAGTTTAAACAAGCACCGATGAATTTTTGGCCAGCAATTTCTTCTCTGGAGACGCAACAATAAGCAGCCATTGTTGGTTGTTGGTACACCCACCTTAAAATTCTGTGCTCCGCTTGCCAAGTAACACGTCTGCATTTATCACTCAGAGTAATTATGTAATGTAATCAATCCTCAGACTAATTTCCATGCTGGAGATTTACAGTCCTTCTGAATAATTTGGATTGGACAGATCCTGCACTGTACAGGAAGATATGTTTAAGTCACTGAGAGCAGTTTAGAGGAACTGTTTGTTTATGTGCTCTCGTTAAGGTAAAACACTTTTTCACGCTGAGGTAACCAACATATCTTTTTGCCGACTATTCCATACATCTGCCAAATTAGCCAAACATGTCTTCATTTGTGGACTTTTCTTGTCTTGGCTGGTCACTGATGTTTTTTGAGACACAGTCACTGTTGTAAGGGAAAAAACTAGATTGTCTCCTACAGTGTGTTATAACTCAAAGTGTTCTAACAGACACCTGTTTTCTGCCGTGGATCAAAACAGTCAATAGATGGTTGTTGCACATCCAGCTCCCAGGAGCTTCCCCTGCTGAGTTTTTGTAAACACTGAGTCATGTACAGGTGAGGTCAGGGAGAAGATCACACATTCTGTGTTATTGCTTTGTCTTTACAGGTAATTCGATCACAACACACACACACACACAACCAACCTCCCACCCACCCCCACCCCACACACACTCTTCTGGTGTTTTCTCCGTAATGTTGGCAGCCATCACTTTCCTAGCCATGAATGAGGAAAGAGCGATGTGACTCACCTCGAACACATCCAAGGCTGAACCCCTCCCCGTCAATCCTTTTCTTCACAGCCTCCGATGTGTTTATCAAATGTCAAGCAGCTAAATCGCTCTTTTCCTGCTGTAGAGAGTTCTCAGGATGGGATGTTAGGGTTGCAGCGGTGAGGCAGGCGGCTCTAACCTGGATGGACGAGCACCCAGGACACAGCCTGTAATTTAGATTTCACTGCGATAGTGGTACGGGTAGAGCACAAGGCGAAAGGTAGTTTGGTGAGGTGGAAGATGGTGGGGGCTGTGATGGATCACTGGGGAAGGTGTTGCGTGGTGCTGAGGGGGAGGGCTGAAAGGAGGAGATGTGGTAGCAGACTGGACAGGAAATAAACTAAAACAGGTGAAAGGTTTTGTGGAGCACAGACAAGGTGATGCTCTTTCAGACACGAGGGCTGCTGAGTACCAAAATGAACAGCTGGAGATGGAGAGCGGATCAAAGGATGAATGCTGATGAAAAAATGGTTGGGGAGGAGAGGGCTGGAGAGGTTTCTGACATGGGGTGCTGGTGAAGATGACCATCAGAGAGGAGAATCAGTGTTTCAGTGTTGCTCTTACATCCTTGTAGACATTAAGCCATTGTGGTTGTTTTTAGGAGGATACCGACAGGGATCTGACAATATCTGTGAGTGGGCACCCACACATTTTATTACAGTAAACTTTAATGAATTCCATAGAGCAGTGGTCCACAACCACCGGTCTGCGGACGAGTACCGGTCTGTGGGTCATATGATATTGGGCCGCACAGGGAAAAAAAAAAATATTGTTTTTGTTTAATAGATCAGAGTCTGAAAGATGTTTTATTTTGAAAAAAATCCAGATTTTCTCCCGTCTCTTAGGGGTCACTTGACACCTCACATGATAGTCACAAACTTTCTAAAAAAAAAAAAAAAAAAAAAAAGTCAACAAACTTATTTGTAGAGCTTTTTTGCTGTGACAGCAACCAAAAAAAAAAAGAAAAAAAAATGTTCATAAGAAAAGCCGTTCTGGTGTCACTGTCTTCAGTTACCCCCAGATGGAAACGTTTGCACAGAAACAAGCACATGGCTCCAACTGATAAGGTCAATTTAGTTTCATTATACTATTATAATACCCCTATGTTTTTAGAAATAGTAGGGGGTAAATGAAGTAGTAGTGAATATATGTAACTGTGTCTCAACTCAAAGTATTTTACACAATGTAAGGTAGTTTGACTTGAGTGGGTTGTGGATGGTGGTAGGAAGGCAGAAACAGACGTCATCAGGATGGATGAAGGTGAATTTATTTTACAGTGCTGCCAAGTCCAAGGTTTTCAAGCAAGAAAAAAAAAAACAATAAAGAAACAAACAAAATAAAAACCTGTACAAATTAAAATACAGCAAACCAAAAACAAACGGCCCATGTTCTCAGCAACATGGCCTCCCCCAGTCTTAAAGCTAGACTGCCTTATATAGGGCAAACATTTGACCATGG
>JAOWBC010000002.1:2050135-2083851 GCA_028566105.1 Hypoplectrus providencianus
ATATATATAAACCACCTTTATCTGACATTTAGCACAATGTGCAAACACAATGGTGTTTTGTTTTTCCTGAGAGCACATGTGATTAGTGGTCAGAACTGTTTTTATACCAATGGATGACGATCCATTGAATAATGATAATAGTGTGTTTCTGTGTTCAGTTCAGTGCCACTTCAGTCAGTAAATGTGTTCGGGGAAGGGAGTGAAAGTAGAAAAGGCTGCTGTAAATATTGTAGCAGCACATCTGAATACAGGCTGTCTTTGTGTGAATGTGGTATAAGGTCATCCTAATGAATGTTCAACCCACATCTGCTCTCACCTCTCTGAATACTGAGGTAGCTCACCCAGCAGTGAATTTAGAAAAAATCACAAATGCGCTTAGTTGCCTTTCGGGGCTACTTTATATCTATTTACTGGACATGGAACATTTTCACATTTTCACATCTATCGCCTGGATATAGATTTGGATTCATTTCTTTTTGGTTTATTTTTATACTATAATCCTGAGGTTACAGCGTCTAATTACACATGACTCATACACACCTGGCTCCTGTTGAAGCAGTGCATCCTGTCCACATTGACTTTTCTGTCCAGAATGACCTAGACCAGGTGGTGATTCACACTTTGTCCTTCGTGTCCTTCTGTAGCCTGAGGCGATTGGTGCCCCGAATTAACCGTCGCTGACACATGTTCTATCCTCAAAAGGATTAAAAGGCAATTACAAAGTTTGAGTCATCAGTTGTGACAGACAGGGACAGACCTGAGATAACAGGAATTAAGAAGGAACAGTCGGACCTTGTGTGTGTGGCTTGTAAGTGCATGTATACACATAGGGAAAACACATAAGTACCTTAAGAGCTTTTAGTTGTTTTTGTGTTATAGCATTCTGTAGCTTCCAATTGGTGTTTCTTATGTATTCAGAGCCAAATATTCACATTATGATGGGTATGATCGTGTATGTTTTAGTCAAAATGCTGCTTTTGCAAACAAAAGAACAAAGCTTTTTCCCATATGACCTCACTAAGAATACTGCCACCACAACATATACTGTACATCTGCATACTTAGTAGTTGTTTTTGACCAACACAGTCCTATGTTCCAGTTTGGAGAAGCACTGGAGTGGACACCAACTTAATTTCAAGGTCACCAAATAATGCAAACAAAGTAAAATAGATTGAGGGATCGGTGGACCAAAGGCTCCTGGATTCTACAAGGTTACATTACTGTTTTCGCTAAAGGAGTCTGGTGACATTGAAGACAAAAAAATCAATATCAATTTAAGTGTGCAATATAGTTAGAATACTTTTACCATTTACTCTTCCAACAGTCAGCCCCTCTTACTTAAGCTGTTTCTCCTGCTTTCTTCAAACTTGCCAAACTCCATCACCAAGAACAGCAATTTTACCAAGCAAAAACATTGGAGATCGTAACGGCCATCTCATTCAGCTGGTTTGTTTGTGTTATTATGCGACTTTCTGATGTGAAATAACATGGCGTCCACAGTAGTGTAGCAGCTAACGTTGACTCAGTTAGTTCTAGCATTCTGCCGTCACTACATCTTTTCTCCAAGGCTAAGGGGGCGTTTCCATTTCAGAAACACAGAAAAGCACAGAGATGGAGTCAGCCTTTAATCCTCTCAGATGTGATGGGTTGAAAATAACCACTTTCTTTGAGGACGTTTAAGATTTTGAGTGAACGCGGTCTCTGTTTAAATGTGTTTTTATTCCGCCCTCAGTGGCTTCAAACATATTTTTTAAAATTTAACGTTGCTTCGGGCAACTTTCTCCAGCAAAAACATCAGCTCTTATTGAAAGGCCATAAATTTACCCAGGCTGCTCAATTGAAATTCTGATGCTGGGTGAACGGACCATTCTCTCTTCACAGTGAACCACATAATTGTCTCCTGAACAACTGCAAGAATGAAAGAAACAATTACAACAACAAATGTCCAGAGAGTCTCACTCTCTCTGATGCAACTGCTTTCTTCCTTGTGTATTCTTTGATGTAAAATGTAGACTGGTTGGTAAACAGCAGTTTACTGTCATTCTTGTCAAGCTTTTCAAGCACTTGCCTAATGATGCAATATAGAGGCACCAATGTGTAACATTTCCACATGTACAGATGCATGTTATTTAATGTATATATACCTGATCCTCTTGTCAGGTATATTTCTACATATTTCATTGCACTGGCACGGTTTCTCCCTAATACTGAACTTCACAGATTATTTTTGCTTTATTCCATGAATATTGCTCTCATTAATATTGACGCGGTGTCTCCTGCCAGGCCTTTACTCCCCACTAGTTCATCAGCTCAGGTCAGATGAAGTGCCGGAGTGTTTCTGGCAAACACGTTTTTCTGCACTTCTAGGACTTCTAGTAAGCACTGAGAGCAGGCAGGGATCGATTTCACTCCCCGGGGTAGATAATCAAAGGCTCATCTGAAAGGGCAGTGATATTGATAGCACTCTACACATAGATAGACCACCACATTTATCCCCCCCCCCCCCATACTGTACTGATCAGGGATGCTTTGATCAAAATATATGGAGCTGTACAATATGAACTGTAGCAAACATTACAGCTGTAATCTGTTTTGTTAGATAGCAAATATCATTTAGTTTAAGCAATACGTGTTTTTTTTATTTGTTTGTTTTTTGTTTACAACTTGGATCTTACTTTTGCTAATTTGGCCATCATTCCTATCCGTTACACTGTGCTTCAGAAAAGAATCACCCTAAACAAACAACAAAAACAGGTAGCGAAATATATTTGGCAGAGAAATATAATAATAACTTCAATGGCACTTGGACAGAGAGATCATGGTCGAGGCCAACGGTGCATTCACATGCTCCTCTGATTGTCAGGTTTCCCAAGTACTGCGTTCTGACTTTGTTGTGTCTATGAGTTTTTTTTATTTTTTTTATGTTGAAATAAAGGATATACTGCCTTTATGCTCAGTGTTTAATGTTTGATGATAGCTGTTTCCAGTCTTTGCGGTAGTGTACTAGATTTTTTATTTATTTATTTTTTTTAATTACTTACATTGCAGTATCTCACAAATTCTAACATTCCTGTGTTCAAATTTTTCAAATTTCAGTCAAACTGTTGGTTTGCACTTAATCCTTTAACCCGACAGACTGCCAATCATAGTTTGGGAAAAGAGGCGGGACCTATGTGGCCTGTGACTCTTTTGAAATTTGCACGACATAGAAGAGTAAAAGAATCATGTCGGCTGTGAAATTGGATTTGGAGATTTTTTTTTTCCCCCAATTATTGGCACACTATGTGAATGCAGCACGAATGCTCTATCTTAAAATATCTGCAATGTGATTCGGGTCCACTCCTAAATTTAATTTAACCCAATTTTATGGGTTCTGTCTTGGCCCATGCTACATCCTTACGCCAACTACCAAGTAAAGAAATCATTTCATGTGAAATCTGAAAGAGTAAATGCTCTGTGTCCTGTTAACATCTCACCTTGCATTCTTTTTCTGGTAGTGCTGAATTGATGTCAACATACTGTCCTTACCGGGAATCTGAAAAGGTAGATTGCCAAGGCCTGTTTCAACAGAACAGCAATAAATACAATTTACTGTACTATAGAAATCAAAGCATTGCATCTCAGCCTTCTCTGTTTTGTTAACCTTTACACATCACATTCTGCCTGTTAGTGTTTGATCTGTGCAGGTTGTTAATATCGTCTTTGCTCTGCTGAAACATCAGATTTTATGGAGGGAGACTGACCTTCACCTTTACGACCATAATTTAATTTTAAAGAGAAATAATGTTATCCAACCCACTGCCAAATAACAGTTTAGCACGAACCATTGATTTGCTTACCGTATAGTTATGGCCATGAAAGCTGACCTTACCATCCTCCAGTCTATTCAGATACCAAACAACTTCAGCTAAACAGGACCTGAAACCAAACAGAACCATTTAATTCATGGAACCCTCCCAAAGCAAATTAGCATCTCTCCACAGTTTAAGGTGCGATATTATCATTATCAATTTGGAGCTTGACCCAATGCAGCAGTTTCATAAATCCTTTCACTGTCACGTAGCCCGGTGGAATCACCTTGATAGTGAGTTACAAAGTCACTGAACATGTTTTTTCCTGTCAGCCTTGGTGTTTTTAAAGCTCAGTCACAAAGCCATCCATTAAAGTCTGCTTGGCTTCTTTTTGAAGTTACTATTTCATGAGTGAAGATGTCACTAATGTTTGATAACTGCATTCAACCAGCTGATACATCATTTTCTTTCCTGTTTGAGCAGTGCCCAGCTGGAAAGAAGTTGCAGTACATTTACTTATTATTATTATTATTATTTTTAATTAAACCATAGCCTGAGGTTTTGTTACTACAATGTATGTATTGTGAGTGGGTTGTTGATGTTCTCATGGGATTTGTTAAGAAAAGAATATATGTTCTGCAGTGTAGCACTGTTGTAAAGTGGAAAATGCTGACATGTCATACATATAGCCAGTACAGCTGTGTTGCTAAGCTAATATGGTTGTGAAATAATATAATGTGTAATGTAGAGACACTGCTCCCAATGGGGTTTGGGCATAGGGGAAGTGGTAGAGGTGGCTGGTTGGATGGTCAGGGTATAGGTGCTTTGCATCCATGTGTCCTGCTAGTGGGCTGCATCTACTTCTTTTAACAGGGACCACAATCTACATAGCTAGATAGTCTACATAGGTTCATATATATATATATATATATATATATATATATATATATATATAATGCAGTATTTTGTACAGTTGTGCTCATAAGTTTACATACACTGGCTGCACCTTAGTGGTTAAATGGCCTGAGTGACGATGACGTTTTTGTGTTATCATTCATATTCTCTGAAAAAAAAGGTCAAATAATCATAGACTAAGCCAGTGTATGTAAACTTTTGAGCACAACTGTATATGATATGTGTTTTTACTTTTTTTATTTTTTTCACTATCCAATAATTCAGATTCAGATTGATGGATCATTATGCCTTTATTTATCATAATACCTACAGGTTTTGGCAGAGTCATTTCTGTTTCTTAACAGTAGTTTAGGTTGTGCCAGAAATCCCAGCTCTAAAATTACAAACTTCAAACATTAATCATTTTTGCGAAGGTCATATAGATTTCAAAAGGAACTGATAAACATTGTCATCCTTGTAATGTGGCAGCAGATGAGAGAAGCTCGTAAGAGTTATTTTGGAAGGAAATGAAGAGCAATCTCTGTTGTTTCATTTACAGGATGTGTTTTAAAATCCTATCCAGGTCAGTTCCACTAACAGTTCCTCGCCTCCCTCTTTCCCCACCTCTTCATCCTCACTAATGCCCTCTCAACTAGCAATTTTATAGCTCAGTGCCCGCCAAAACCTCCAATGTCACTCTATAGTGAATAAAAAAACACACAGCACCCCTTTTCAACCACACACAGAGACAATTTCCTGTCCTCACACGGACACATTCAGCCCCATTTCCATGAGCTTCTGTTGCTATTGCTGCTGATGTCAGGTTCTTCTTTCAATTTTTATTTCTCAAGATAAATGAGATTTGTTTTTGAATTGGAAGGAAATGGCTACAATCTTATCCACAGCCTGGAGTGTAATTTGCCTAGGAATGTAGTCAACTGTGTCTAATTGCGTTCAAATCAGAGATTTGACTGCGGGGGACAGACAAAGGCTTAGGCGCCCACCATGTAAATGATATAATATCACATTTAAATGTGCAGAGAATATTCAAAGTAAAGGCTGATTAATGGAATTAACTTTATTGCCCTGCACACTTCACATACTGAAGGTGGTTTGCTTAAATGCATACACCATAAAGGGCTGATACAGATGAATACATCTCATTAAATCCTCTCCTGGCCTTTGTTTGTCTAATAAAACCAGGCATTAGGTGGTTTTGTGCATCAGTGACTTCAGTTAGTCGAGCAATACTGTGACTGGACCTTAATACAAGAAGAATATTAAAATGTCTTTAGATGAAATGAAATTCACACAATGTTGAAACTGATAATTAATTGAGCAAATGGCTGTGCTACATTCTGAAAGTATTCTGTCCTGAAGAAAAACGTCCTTCTTAAAGGGATTTCAAAAGCTCCCATTCCTGCATGAGGTCACCTACTGCTCCTTTAACAAAGGAATTTGATTCAAGACAGTAGAGTCAGATAGACATTTAAATAGTGGTTAAATTGTCCTGTCAATTCATGTAATTATAGGCTACAACATAGGCATGTGTGCATTGTATCATTGTATGTGTTGATAAGTAGTGAGAAACGTGCTAAAAAATATTGGTTTGCATTGTTAGAAAAAAATCTAATGTATCAGTCATTTGTTTTTATTGGTGTACACTACATATAAGAATAAGGAACAGCTGGACTACATACTAAGTGCAGTGTGGTGACTTTTTAATATTTTATTCCACTAGAGAGCTGGTAGTTCAGTTGCGCAATAGTATTGCAGAGAGTTGCAAGTGAAAGTGTAAGACAGCTCCTGTTAATAAGGCAAACTGTCATGGACTTATCTGTTGTCTTTTTCTTCTTCATTAACAACAGTAAGTCTTTTGACTGCCTCACATCAGTTTCAAACAGGAAGCTAGCAGCTAACTGGGTAAGCTAGCTGTCCACCAACAGGCAGCTTTTCTTCAGAGACGGTGTAAACTGCAAGTTACACTTTTAATCATGTCACAATACAGATTAAACGTATTACTGTTAAAATGAATTACTGCTCACAGAATCCAGGGCTAAGAAAGAAGTGAATGATGCTAAAGAAACATTAGCTTAAGCAGCTAACAGGTTAGTGAGTCCAACGTGAAAGCACTATGAGATGTGATTTAACATTAGCTGTTATAAACACGCAACATTTGTGCAAATGTAACATTTAAATGTTAAACTCGGCTGAACTGATCTCTTTAGAAAGCTGGGTCTATCATTAAATAAGCTTTTCTTACACTATTTACAGTATTTACATTAGCCAGAAAAACACAGCTACATGCTTCCTCATGAATGCTCAGCCCAATAGTGCCATATATTGTTCCATATACGGTAAAAAGGCACACCTTCAGTCACTTTTTGCTGCAGTCAGGGATTATTGGCCTCAAACACCGAGTCCTTGGCATGCGCTTCATTTAGTGGGCTTACCTTTCCAGACCGACTATTGACAAGAATCAAATATCGAGACTTTTCAAGCTTGGGAAGAAAATCAATGGTGAGCTGGGATTGCCTGAGCTGAATTTACAGGCCATTTCACCCTCTGTCTTCCTCACCCATTGTTTTCTTGAAGGTTGGTAACTTCCAATGTGTCTCCTTTCACTTCTGAGTCATTTATTATTTAGCTCTGTTTGAGCTATTTAAGGCATTGGATTAATAGGGTTGAAGGCTGAGTCAGCCTGAGGGCTCAAAGCGATGGTTCTGGAGTATGTGTTTGATATGCATGAGGTACCTTTTTGACATAACCTTTATACATGCCAGAGACTGTTGCTTTTATTTTCCAGAAAAAAAGGTATTCAAAGCTGCAGTTTATTGAATGTAACAAGTATTTTTTAATACATTGACTATTTCCCTGCAAAAATAGAGAAGTTGAGGAGCTTCAGTGCAGCAGTTCACCTCAATAATATGGCAATTGGCTGTTCTCATTTGCAGGACCAACTACAGGGAGCCATGCACTAGAATTTATCCCACAAAAGTTAAAAACAAGGCAGGTTGCCTGTCAGCAGGATGGGAGTGATGGTGGGGGGATCTATCAGCATAAGAAATAATGTCCCTGTCCCAGTGTTGGACATTAAGTCTTGAAGGACTGTTTAAGCCCCGCCCTGTTCTTTTTTTGAACTTTGAGAAAGTGATATTGATTCCTAATCTCAGTAAAGTGATTTTTTATCCTACACGACCACTTTAAAGCATTAAAAAATATTCGCCAAATAGCGATTGTTTTATTTAAAACAGACAGAGATGTGTAGTCTATATTTGTCAACATTGTGCTATGGTCATTAGCAACATTTTTATGACACTATCCGCCGACCTTAAAGAAGTGTTTTTTGTTGTTGTTGTTTTTGTGTAAATGTATTGTGACAGCAAAATAGTGCTCATCATGTCATATGAATTGTACTGCAAACTTTCGTAGGAAATCGTACAAAGCATGTCATTTGAATATTATGCACTAGATAATACCACTTGTGATAACGTTAAAATTGACATTTTAATCAAAAATAGATGTACCGTATTTTCCGAACTATAAGGCGCACTTAAAAGCCTTATTTATGGAGTGAAACTGTTAGGGCCGACTCGGGGATCGAACCCTGGTAGCTGGCTTGGAAGGCTGGCGAGTAAACCATTGAGCTAAAGTTTAGTAGAACTATTTTGTTTTGCTTCATGCACCTTATAGGCCGGTACGCCTTATATATGAAAAAAGATCAAAAATAGACTATTCATTGACACTGCGCCTTATAATCCAGTGCGCCCTATAGTGCGGAAAATACGGTATTGTAAATTGCATCCATTATGTAAGAATTTAAGCTTATTTTCTTGATTCTACCAATTTTAAACATATGTAATATGAGAACCTTAGCAATGTTTTCAACACAGTAACTGTTTTGCTTGTATTTATCTTCTCATTGCTTCTGTATGGCTAATCTCAGCGTTCATATTAATATACAGCGATAGCATTGCACTGCTCTGTAAGTCACCACCTTGTGTATCTGAAACCAATATGGCAGGGACGGTGACTAATTGAGAATTATCTCACATGGACCAAAGGCCACTAGAAGTGTCCTTCAGGGCAATGCTGATAATGCTAAATACAATACGATGACAACATGTAGCTAAGCTTGCCGTTTCCTATTAGCTAGTAGATCAATTTCAGATGTTAAGCCTCGAGACCCCAGCACGGCTTCGGCTGTGGCTGTCAATGATTCACAAGGCAGTGAGAAATGGTATTTCATGGGTAAACAAAAATAAGCCAGTACAGATGGCATTATTTTTTTCTCCCTCTCCGACCTGCTGTCATTGTTAAAATGGCTCGGCTTCTGCTGAAATGCTGCTTGTCATTTGTCACACTCTCTCCAAGGTCAGAGTCCAGGCGAGGGTAAGCTCGCGGCTCTATAAATAGCCTCTAACTGTGGGCTTGTTGCATGTACGCTGGTGCACACGCCATCGCTGTAAGCCAGTGAGGAATAAGCTTATTAGTGGGAGTTTGATGAAGATGGCAGGGGTCTTAATCAAACATCTCAAAGGAAGCATTAGCATTCTAATTTTAAATAATGTCTTATCATCTCCCTCTCTCCCTCTGTGAATTAGATGTATGGCAGCAATGAATCCACAGAGTTTAAGGCGATGAGACGTCAGAAATATGCAACTTTTTGACATTAATATCACAGCAGTGTGTTTGTGTCACAACCCCTTTGAGTGACCATGTTCATGCCTGTTAATGAAAAAGAACATACTTGCTAAAACGTCACAAACACTACAATACCTTACCTCCTAAACGCCACAGGGCCTTTTTTTTTACCCCCTATGGAACAGCATTGTCAATCAGATTTTTTTTTTTTTTTTTACTTTTAAAATTCAGTTTATTGAGAAAAATATAAAGGAACACTGAATCTCAACTCCTACTAAAGCAAATGCTATTAAGAAAATAACCATTCTGCCATCTTTAAATTGTTAGCTTGTTGTCTTGTGGACATCTGCATTTTGTTGTAATTACAGCAAATCAGTATAAATTGGTTACACACCGGCAGTCATATATATGCAGATCATGGAGTAGAATATAAAATTCACTGAGCACCTCAGGATAAAATTGTTAATCCAGACTTGACGGTGCTTTGGTTGTGGGACTTCAACAGCAGGTACTAAGAAGCAGACGTGGTTATTTTGGCCATGGTTGCATTGTTTACACTGGCATATATCATGCAGCCTGTGGAGATAACAAAATGTTATTTATTTTATTCTACTGTGAGCAAATGAATGGAACTGACAGACATGCACACACGACTTACAATCCATAGAGTTTCACAGTGCACAGTCCACAAACTGAATGTTAACATGAGTGGAATTCAGGAGATATCTGTCCCTCATCAGATGATCCCTCACTCATGTCCATGTCCAAGCATTGACAGTGACTTTAAAGAGACAGAGTAATAAGTGCTGGTAAAAATGACCCCTGTGTTTCTCATGTTCAAGCGTAAGGTGCACAACTGTAAATAAAAGATTTTTCTTTTTGTCTTTTTCTCTTCATTGACAAGATTGTTTGTTGAGCAGAGCTAAGGTGTATTAGGGCTGCAACAACATTACCTAGAAGGGAAAAGAAATGCATTTTGCAATATTAATTTATGTTAAAGAGCATAATGTCGTTGTAGCTTTTGTCACTGCAAAAAAAAAAAAAAACAGGGCGTGCACCTTTAATATCAGCAACACATACAAACCCAAGGTACTATAAACCTACTGTAAGTTTCTTCTCAGTCGAGCGATCAGGCCAGTATCAGCTCCACTTCTCTCCACTTGTGCTCTCTACTCTCATTATAGGCCTCCTATGATAATGTGAGTCATTGCTGTTTTTCATATGGAGCTGTTTCTCTGTATTTTGAAGGCTATTCTAGCTATTTCAAAGACAGATGATGTGATTATAGTAATGGCCTCTGTTAGCACACAGCTAGGCCATGTGATTGCCAAGGGACTGCTTTGCTGAATCCCGGGAGTTTTTTCCTTGAACGCCTGCTCTGAACCACAACTGCCTTCCTGATATTGATTATTATTTTTATTATGATGTTATGGAATAACCGTACAATGACTGACACACTGTCAACTGAAAGTGGAGGTGAAAAGCATTATTTGAATCAGGCCTAAGCTTCCAAGAGACATTCCATTGATTTTACACATAAAGATGATTTCACTGGTGTGTAAATACAGTTATAGCATGTCCTCTGAGTAACCCTGAAGATATCTTCAGGTTACCATTATCACTGTTCACTCAGCCATGTCCCTCAATACTTCTCTAACAACGAACGTGTCCATTATTTTCTGTGGTCTGCTTGACCTGATGAATAATTGATTGCATTGATTGAGTGTGATGGCATCTGTTCCATAGGGAGACAGGTAGAATTACACTCAGTGTCAGTTCAATTAAATGAGGCTTCTAATCATTGTCTGGCTGAATTAATAAATACTACCTAATGGAAATAAAGTAAGAGGCAGGGATTCTAACACATTTTTACAAATGAAGGCTTGTAGTATTTATTGTTTTTCTACCAGTAGACTGAGATTCAACAGAGGTACTTTCATTGTTTTCTTTTAATTGTAATAACCCTCTGTGTGGAGAGCAGAGACTCTTAGCATGGAGGGAAAACACGCTACTGGGAATTCACATCAGAAGTGAGACATCAGTGGTGTGTAAGCACTTCTGAAGAAGTCAATCCTCACAAACGTGCTGAAAACAGCCTGTTCACAAGGCTGGATCATATTAGAAATCCAGTAAATAAAAAGAAACTGGAAAGAAAGCTTTACAAGAGCAGTTTTTACTTATTGATTTATTGGTTTACTTTATTTCCCCAGCTCTTCTGTAACTACGCTAGACAGCTCGCAGTGAAACTGACCATGACCAATGACATGGTATCAGACAGCAGGGAGCTTGTGGGATCTGAATAGCTGCCTGTGGAGATTGCACTTAGAGAAAGGGCAAAAATAAATAAAAGTGAACCATAAAGCCACAAAACTAGTTCCAGTGCATTTTTACTGTACCAAAGGAGCTTATCCAAACAAAAAGGCCCTCCCCTATCCAAAGTAGCTTCCAGGTTAATTAAATCAGCTTCTAAGTTGTATTCTAAGTTTTATTGCAACATGGGAAAGAACTATTCAGATATTACATTGAGTTGGAAAGATACTGGGTATTTTATAATCAATAACAGACTCATTATATTATTTTATAGCAATGTCTTGCTAGCGAATAAGCTAAAATGTAAAACTATTCAACCAAAAATATCCTACTGGCTAGCAAGCTTAAATGGACATGCTTATCTACAAAGATTTTATGCTAAGTTGTCAAACTAGCTAGCAACCTGTCAGTGTGTGGGTCTGCAAACTGTCGTCAATGTTACGTCATTAGCATCTAGCATATCCAATCTGTAGTGTTTCTTCATGAATAGAAGAGCAAACAAGGCTATTGAAAATAATGGGAAAGATGTCCTATGACGTATTGATCTGATTGAATGGCCTGTATTAGATACCAATTGACAAGTGTTTCATCCAATCGCCCGTCAATTTTTTTTTAATTGCCTACCACTTTTCAGTATTTAGTGGATTCTCAGAGGGTTCTGTAACAGGCAATGTGGCCTCAGGCTTGGGATACACAGCCTGTGATAGCTAAACTGCTTGCTACAAGTCGTGTCCACACAGTGTTTGTTAAATAACTTTAATAAATAATAAATTGCATCTACCATTGTATTTCCACTATTAAAAGTAACCTAACTTTGAATCTCATTTTTATTGTTTCTAGGTTGCATATTGTGTCTTATTTGCTACAAAGCAACCTGCTTAGACCCTGTGATGACTAAAGACTCATGCAGGATTTGCTTGTTTACCAAGGATGTGTAGGAGAATATATGCATCTTCAGGCTTTAGCTGGGCCCAATCAGCAAATAACTTAAATGCATTAGCTAACTTAAGTGTCCCAGCACACCTTTAACAGAACGTGTGTATCTGTGCCTTGGAGCATTTTAAACACTCATATCAACCTTCTAATCTAATGTCTGGTAAGAGGGCATCTTTCCACCTCTGGCTCTACCTTTTGGTTAAACTATGTCAGTAGCTTCATACTCCTTTTTAGTTGTGAGTACTGACATTTTATCTGACATTTAGCGATATGCAATTGTGCAGTCAGTATATACATGACATGGCATTCTCAGCAATTACTCAAAGACACTCTCTTGTGCAGCATCTAGTCTATTATACACAGTGATATGCTGATGGCTGATAACACAGGTAGTCTGTAAATTTACAGACAGCAAAGTATAGATACCATGTCAACAGTATCCTACAAAGTAGACAGTAAAAATAATATGGTTAAGAGCGGTATTGGGGATGGACAGACAGAGGACTAGGTCTTTGTTCTTTGCTTTCAGACACAGCAGAGTGAAGGCAGAGGCTCTGTTGTCCTCACTGCCCAGTCCATTAGGAGTTTATTTATAACTGTGGGAGTTCCTTTGTAGCCTGTACTTTCACCTTGTATGTTAAGTAAATGAACATGTTGTGAATATGAATGACAGGCTGACAGAAAAGCAAAGAAAAGAGGGGAAATGGGCTTTTAGGGAACTGGTTTGAGTTGAAGCACATGACTCAGTTGTTTGGCTTTTAGGTTGGGTGTTATCTATTGACACAAATTATATTTATTTCTATGTAATTATGTGCCTAATTAAAGCATTCTAATTTAAAAGAGTAAAAGTTAACTTCTTAGTTTATTTTATTTATTTTTTTAATCAGGATTTTGACTGAAACAATGCCTGCAGCACACATTGGTTTGTGTAAAAATGTTCATGAAGGCCTCAGCCTGTCCTCTAGTCCATGTAGATTTATGTCTAATTTTTTTTTTTTTTTTTTAGATTTAGAGGTCCACTCTATCGTCTGTTTACATATGGTAGACTTATCAAGGCCTTTCCTAATAACGGCATTGTAGAGACTAATCTAAATCATCCGGGTATTTCTATCGTTGCTCATAACTGAGTTAATTAACTGAGGATGATAAGTCAAATGTGGCTAAATAGAAAATTGGAGGACAAAATGAGAAAGAAAGAAAGTGAGGGAGAAGGAATCTCATGCATGGAGGCACAAGGGCAATTTAGGGCTGCTGTCAGTTTTCAAGGACACATCAGCTTTCTTTGGTATTAATGAGCAGCGGCCCCAGTCGTAGCTAGAGCAATGTTATGAGCATGAAAAAGGCTGTGAATAATGTTCCACTGCCTACATGCAGTGTGTGTCTGCTGACGCCGACATTAATGTTAGGTGTACTTTAATTCTTGAGTACACTCATGTCCACTCGTTACTCAGTACAAGAATGTCAGCAGACAATTAGCATGGAAATGGTCTTCTCTGTCTGCCAATGTATGGTCCCCTGATTTAAGAGGCAATAAACGCTCAGATTAATGATTTTGGAGGCATATATATATATAAAAATTACCATGAAGTAAATCTAAAATAAACATTAGTGTATTTTCAGTATCAGTCAACAGTTGACTATTTAACTTGTTGACTATAAAATAAATAGCTAAATCAACCTCAGGGTATATAAAGAATGCATGCAATATATATAATATATAAAAATTAATAAATTATTATGTAAAATATAAAATAATAATAATAATTCAAATTAATTAAACATGAGACACAATTCAAATATTTAAACATTTTCTCACAAGAAGGTGAAAAAAAAACTTATAGCAGTAACATATGTTTATATTGGTAATGCAATTTCTAAATTACTAAAATTTTAAATAGCATTATCTATATTCTGTAATTAATGTGGTTATATAGTAGTGTAATGTTGTGCAAAAGGGTTGTGGTTTTGAATGCTGATACCAATAGACAGGCTTCTAATTCTCTCTAATGTGATCTGAGAAATTACTGGAAGAACTTCAGCCATTTATTACCCATCAGTCAGTATGTTGCAGTCATGATGACTGGATTAAAAGGGAGCTCAACTGCTTTCTAACTGCTAATTTTTAAGTGGATTTCAAAAAAGGTGTGAGAAAGCTTTTTTGTAAAGCAGAAGTGAGTTTTATTAGCCATCCTTTTGTTTTCCCTCCCCTCAAGCCAATCAAGATATAGCAGTGAGCTGGTGGACAGCGATCACTGTTGTTCACCTGCAGGGTTTTGTGGGTAATTGAAGCCAGGAGGAGCTGTGTGAAGAAATATATAGTGTGGAGGCTTAATTCACCTTATCAGAGGCAGCAGATGTGGTGAAAGACCCAGTATAAGACCCTCTAATACCAGGACTCGGAGATGGAGTTGCCGGCATAAGCCTCACAAACTCTCCTGGATAGCTATTTCACTGTAGATAATATCACACTCAGTGTAACTCAGTGGTCACTCAGATTGCTCAGAGCAAGTCTCTCTGCTGCAGTTTGACCGACGGAGCCCTTCACTGCACATGTCTGCTGTATTTTCTTATCTGCCAACATCTCTGTGTGAGGGTCATAACGCACAACATCCAGCTCAGATGCACAAGTGTGACTCCTGGCCCCGGCAGAAACGAGGTGTTACCCGCAGGTCAGAAGGCGTGATTCAAATTAAAGGTTGGCCAAGCAATGATTGATCCATGCAAATGGGTTACAGTTTGCAGCACTGAAACAACCAGCTTCATTCTGCTGGCTTACAGCGTGGCTCATGCAAAGCCCTTCATTGCAAATCCTAGAGCGTGCCGGGATAGGATTGAAAATTCAAAGCCTCAATGTGACCCATGTTAATAGGCACTGTTAGCAGCCCCACTGTGTGCTGCAGGTCTGTGTGTGTGTGCGTGTGTGTATGTGTGGAACTTTAGGATGGAGCTTCTTCGGCATGTCTCTAAATGAGTCAGTTCTATTTTACATTACATTTTTAGGAAGCATCCCAACTTTCAAACGTCGGCATTGTGAAAGAAACAAAACAAGTCTCCATCACATGAGAACATTCTTCAACAGTCTTCAAGTTGGAAATACATATGTTTTTCCCTTGTTCACCTCTCTCTCCCTTCCTCTCTCTGCAGGACCTTGGTGGCGGCAGTCCTCCCCAGAGGAACTGGAAAGGTATTGCCATAGCTCTGCTGGTCATCTTGGTGGTCTGCTCCCTAATCACCATGTCTGTCATCCTGCTCACACCAGGTAACACTCAGCCGTGATTGTGCTCTGTCCTCCTAAAGGTCCTATGATTTCTTCTGGTCCATTTTTACACCTGTTTTTACATGCCTCTGTGACTGGTCTTGCTGCACCTTTCAAAAATGTCAGTATTGTCCAGTTCTTCCTTAAAAGGATGCTGAATGTCGCACAGAATGACTGGTGAAAGAATCAACCCTCAACTTTACAGAGCATTTAGCATCTTTCAGCTCATTGTTTTGGTAGTGCAGCTTCAGTTTTACTCATTGGTTCAGTCTCTTTACTCCACTCCAGTGTTTCCTGTGAAAAATCTGTGGTTATCTCACCTAACTAGACCCAAATGACCCATCACAGTCAGCAGCTACAGCTCAAAGGAAAGTAAATAGGGAACTGATCATTTTTGTGACATACCATTGGTCCAACACATACATAAACAGCATGCGGTTATTAAGGAAACACTGGAGTCCACTGACTATAACTTCAAAAATAATTATGTTCTACAGTGTTGCAATGCTGTGACTAAAGATTGGTTAGGTTTAGCTATAATATGTCTAATTTATATATATTTTTTAAAATACATATTTTTTTGATTTGGGGTAGTTTAAAAAAACATCACAAAAACAAAGAAATATTGAGGCACCCTTACAACTAATACCCTCATTAACTAGTGAAAACTAATAGACTCCTCAGACCTTGAACCTTGTGTGTCTGTATCACACAATAGTCAGTGTTCCTTTACTATAAATACTTACT
Organism: Hypoplectrus providencianus; assembly: GCA_028566105.1. Taxonomy (NCBI): domain Eukaryota; kingdom Metazoa; phylum Chordata; class Actinopteri; order Perciformes; family Serranidae; genus Hypoplectrus; species Hypoplectrus providencianus. The sequence goes on from JAOWBC010000002.1 coordinate 2,066,714, forward strand.
ATACTACTACTTAATACTATTATAGACTGTATACCTGCTTCTTTAATGATAATAGAAGAAGCCCAATGTTACACAGATGTAAAATCATCACAATCCACTGCCCGTGCAGCCACAGTCTCCCCTGGTGTATTCCACGGTTGGTTAGGCTTTCATTGCCTCCATAAACAAACATGCTGTGTGGAGTTATCAAGGAAAGCCAATATGGCTGACATTCAAAATGACTTGGCCCTCCTATTCTGCTCACAATCAGCAGCTGTCCTATTCAGAAGGAGCTTACAATTGGCACGTTCCTTTTCAGCTACAGGCATAACATTTCATAATTAAAAAAGGAAACATTTCCAGGGGCAACACTGGGACCACTCAACGATTTGTCTTGCCCAATAATGATCATGCTAATGAACATATGAAATGCCATTCTGTGAAAAAAAAAAAAAAAATGTGTGTGTCAGTACCTTCATTTGAATCTGGATCAAATATTTGTAGTTTTTTTAGTTTAGAGGTCTACTTTAAACCCAAACTTTAAAGATATATAAATCACATGTTGGGATATAATCATTTCTGTCTATCTGACCAATCCAAGTCCAACATTTGCTCTTCTTTAGAGATCTAAGTCATCTCCAGTCTGCTCCTTGGTGCTGGACAGGTTCCGTACATTTGGTTGGAAAAAACTGAACACTTTTGAAGAAAAACCAAAACCAAAAAAATCTAGATGGAAATAAAATGCTCTTTCCAAGTGCAGTAAATAGTTTTCATTCCAGGTTGTCAAACATGAGACTGTGTGTGGGGATGAGATCAAATTGAGTGCCGAGGTGGGCGATATAGGTGGGTTTGTCACTAAGAAACCCTTCATATTATACATTGACATTTAAATCTCAGTTACTATAAATATATTGATTCATGGAGCTTAAGGTGTCAAGTACCTCAAGATGAGGCAACAATGGAGAGGACCCAAATAGAGACAAGTGGGCACATCGGAACAGTTTCCTGTTTTATTGGTGAGGTGAAAACAGATTGATTCTGTAGGTTCCATGTTCCACATTCTGGGAATTAAAGGCATGAAGCCAGAGCCGGCCCAAGCCGTCAAGGGGCCCTAAGCAAAATAGGATTTTGGGGCCCTCAATTTCTGCAAATAATATCGTTGCTATTCATTTACACACCTACTATAAACTCATTGCAGCTCTGGCAGTGTTGTGTACAATATCCTATTGTCAGCTTGACATGTCTTTACCAATTTGAGGGGGTGACCCAGTTTATAACATAAAAAATAATTTTTAAGTTTTTTTGGATGTTCTGAGTTTTTGGGCAATAAAAGAAAAAACATCATCTTAGTTTGAACCTTTGCTCTTGGGTCTACTCAATCTACCTGCATTTTAGCTCAGTGGTTAACTAACCAGCCTACCAAGCCAGCGACCCAGGTTCGATCCCCGAGTCGGTCCTAACAATAGACGCATAAATTTAGTCATTTGCTCTTGGGGGCCCCTGGTGGCTGTGGGGCCCTAAGCGGGTGCTTAGTTCGCATATGCCTTGGGCCGGCTCTGCATGAAGCAATATTGATAGTATGGCAAGGATCAGGTGGAACAGGACTGGTATAAATACTGTGGGGGATAGAAGGGAACAAGGTAAGCAGGTGCATGTAGGAATCGCGATGGGAAGGTCTGAGGGCATCTGGTGGCTGTATGGAGAAGGGCAGGTCTGGACAGCTACACATGGAGAGGACAGGCTTAGCAAGGGCTGGGAACATTCCTGCCAAATTGGTATAAGATGATAAGATGATGCCCAAGGTGAAACATTATCATGGACCTGTTATCATTTCTCTTTAATTGCTGTTTTATACTCTAATATTCCAATAAATACTACTTTCAGAGCTCATACTCACCTTCTCACCAGGTCTTTGTCCAATCTGTATTTCTTCCCTTATTGTGACACATGGAACAGGATTTTTGAATAAATACCTATCACACCTCTTTAATCAACCACCAGAGCCAACTGCAAACTGCCAACTGAATGCATTGTAAAGGCACAGTTATCAAGACAGGGAACTGCAACCAATATGTCAGCCATCGTCACAGATAAATGATGGCATCATCCATAAGCATAACCCTGCTGAGCAGAGCAAAACAACTGAGGCAGCAGTTATGACACAGAATGGCAAGGTTATGATATTTTGGTAGTGTGTTTCTGTTTTGAAAGTGTTTTGGGTGTAATCCCCATCCTAAATTAATTCTGAATAAATGCGTTGAGCTACTGGATCAACCATTGTTGATAAGGAAAATTAAACAGAATTGTCAAAGGTAAACACTTCCTCACTAGATGTATAATTTATTGTAAACAAGTCTCACAAATCCTGCACGGACATAGGCCAAGTTGTCTTTATGCCTCAGGGCTTTCAGCTAGTGTATCAACTGATATTATGTTTTAGAGATAAATTCATATTATTAATGCATCTTTTTGATTGGGATTGCTCACATTTTGATTATTAAACCCAACATGAATCACCTAAATCAACATGTTTGCTCTCTCTGTCAGCATTGTGCAGTCTCTTGTAATTTACAGGCAGCCACATATGCTAATAGCAAAGTCAATTATGTTGTTAAGGTTACTGTTTTTATTTCTCTATTACTTATCTGGTAACTTCACATTTCCACTGGTGCTTTGAAAGCTTAGTATCTAACACATGTAGACACAAAAATGTTTCCCAGGAAGCTTTCTAAGCCCTCTGTCATACATTTAACAGGTGACTTTGTGTTTTGGATGTTTTGATGCCAGTGGTGGAACTGAACCCCAAGGTTAGCTAATGCTGTAGAGTGATTTTAAACTACATGCATGCTGGAAAGCAAATTGGCTCGATGGATAGAACCGATGTTTTGTAACTCGGATAGAACATCACCTGTGTTGTAATTTTAAATGTTCGGCAGCATTACAATTCATGGCTTGTTTTTGCAGCTGACAACCAAGCTGGAAGTGACACCAAACTGACTGTGGAGGACCTTTTCAAACCTGAGTTCAAGGCCCATGACCCCGAGGCCAAATGGATCAATGGTGAGTAATCCCTTACATTCATGGTACCTGCTGGAACTCGGACTGGAAATACATGGAAATAACTATGCATTGGGATTAGTAGGTTGTTACTTATAGCAGCACTATTATCAATTCTGTCTCTTGGTCCAATCTTTTAGAACTTTTCTGACTGATTTCAAATAATCTTTGTAATAATGTCTGATCTTGATTAAAGTAAAAATAGGCTTACACAGGTTTTCAGCATCAGTACATCTGTTTTATTTATTCATTTATTTATTTATTTATTTTAGATCAGAACAAAGTGTATGTGACATGACATGAGAGGACATTTGTAGAGCATTTTTTTTCCTTTAGGGTTTCCAAACAAGGAAGCAGAGACAGTCCTGTGTCAAGTGTCCATTATATTGCATCCTTGAAGCCAATGCTGCAAAAATGTTCCAGCACATTTCTGCACTCAATAACCTATCAAATACATTACAAAAGGCGCTTTTACCATCGGCTTTGAGAAGTATTTTACAGCATTATTTTGCCTCGACAAACTCTCAAGGAAACATGCCAGCATCTCCAAAAGGAATGTAAAACCTCAAATGTGTACAGTTCCAATGGACAGGGCACACTGGTAGACTCATTGGTGGAAAAACATGTTGCAGTGTGTGTTCTCAGGCATACCACAGGGGGAGTTGCAATATGGTGGCATATAGGCAGCCTTACGTGCTAGTAGCGTTTCTATGTATTGGTACCCCACCACATGCAGTTAGTTCCCTTTTATTTAGTTTTTGTACACAATCTGGAGCTGGTCCTCAAAGGAAATAGTTCTCAGTGACCATCCTTAGAACTGATTCAATCATGAAAAATTAATAATAATAGATAACACAAATAATAATAAACACAAATCTGCAGATGAGGACATCTAAATTTGGTTGTGCTGAGGCTGTGTTGTTTCCTCATCCCAGATAAATGTGTCATCAGGCCTTATTGGCTGCCTGTTTTCTGGAATGACAAAATGAGCACCCATGTGGCCCTGCCGTTATTACAGGACATGGAGTGACAGCCTGGTAAAGTGACTGTGTTACCTGTCCCCTTTTTCATGCCCCTGTTCCTATATTTATACAACTCTGGCTCCGACTCAACATGAATGACATCTCTATGAGTTGCCAGTGTGCTGTGCAAAAACAAACAGGCCTGTTTTAGCTGAGCAGCAGCAGGAAGACATCTCTCTCTGCTGTCTTTGTAATTGTGGCTCTCTAACACAGCAAGCAGACAGCAGACTTTAAAACAAGGCTGCCATGTTTCACCCTGGCTTTACCTTGCATGTAGTTATGCAAATTCAGATGAGATTTATTTTCCCTCGTCTTATTTACACTGTATTGATTCCTTATTTGCCAGAAGGGGATCATATGTTAAGCCTAGAAGGCTTTGGCTGGAAATAAACCACATCAAGTGAAGTGCAAGAGAATCTGATTATGGTTAGCCAAGGGGGAGGGAGAAGATAACGATACCTCCGAGGGAAGGGATGGACAGGATTGTGGCGTTCCCGCATTGCTCTCCGTCTGGCTTCTTTTCTGCGGATTAGCGTGTTTGTTTTGGCTTTCCCCTTCGTTGCCCATCGACTGCGTGACTCTCACTCCACGCCCGCGGGCAAGGGCAAGAGGCAAGGCCTTTCTGTCCATCAATATTTCATTCCCGGGTGACATTTTTCCACTATCTTCGCAACTCCATCTCATTCCCCGAGCTGACCTCAGGCTAGACAGAGAGAGCAACTATGTTGTGCGATGAGGTAGTCAGAAAAGTCAGCTTTATAGGGTGGTTTGTGGATGGATGGGGCAAAATAGACCCCGGACAAATGGGAGAAGATAACAGACAGACGGGCGAGAGGAAAGATTGATCACTAGGATTTGGAGCAAAATGAGATTTTTTTTCCTAAGTCAGAGGCTTTGGAGGTTTGGGCTTCAAAGTCTTTCATCCCTGTCTAATCTGAATGGGTATATCATGTGAGCTAATGAATAGTCAAGTGGGACGCAGGGTCATTTAGTTTGTTTTCTAACTTTAGTTACACAGAAACAAAAGTCATCATAGCTATGATGACATGAGTTTCATTCATATTTACACATATTTCATACTCTGCACATGTTTACCTTCCCTTTCACTAAATAAAGTGGCCAGTAATCACTTAGATATCATGGTGTACTGGAACAACATATAGAACAATTATATTAGTTATTAGTCATTTTAATTGTATAAGCTCATATGTGTGCTTGTTTGTAGTGGTTTTTGTTACAAAATTATGTTAGCTAAGCTTATATATTTATACATTAAAACCAAAAATCAAAAATGCCCCAAAATGGTGCATTAAACAAAGGTCAATAGCCTACTGTGTGTCTTAAGATGAGTGTAAAGAGTGAAGTTAAGAACTTGAGGATGAAATGCTAGAACGTAATAACTAAAGTAACAGTCCTGGACAAGATGCAAATTGACATGTAATTCCTAAAATGATGATTTGTCACAGTGCATTGTGCAAATGGTCTATTATTTTGGCCTGTGCATGCATTAGTCAGGCTGTTAATTATTTATAATTATTCAGTATAGCTGAGATCACACCTACATACATTCAGGTTCTGTATCACAGCCAGTGTTTCCAGTTTCATTTACTGTATTTCTGCCAAATAACTTCTATATAAAATAGCCAAATATTTTAGGCAGGACGTGAGACAAAATTGCGATAACCAATGTATCCACTATTTCAGCACCATGGACAGCGTCATGCTTTGGTATGTTTTTGGAGGCTGTCTGAATGCTGTGTGGAGACAGAATCTGTTTTTTTTTTTTCTTCTGCTGATTGACACATTCTGGTTATGACTAATGTGTGAAATGTTTCCGGCCTTCACTTAACACCTTGCATGCTATGGATGACACACAGCAACTAGATCGCTGCCAGAACTTTGCACATAGATGTCAGTTCTGTCCCAGTAGACATATCTGGAGACTTTATTTCCAACCTCAGTTAAATGAGTGTCAATATGAATTACAGACGGATTAGTTGCCACAATCTAGCATTAGTTAAATGAAGTGCATCATTAAATTTGCTGCTAAGAGCACTGTGAATCATCAGGTTCACCTCCATCTCTTTGGTAATGGAGCCGGTTTTTCACAGGACACTGTTTCTTGGAAACGCCTCACCTCTTCAACACGGTGATGATGATGACTACTATAACCCCCAATTACCTGCTGTTTGGACCGTTGAATTAACATCTGCTGATTGGACCATGCATCATTATATCAATCACATTGCAGTCGCTATTAGATTAGAAATGGTATTGCTACCACACTGTCTTCTTTTTGCTTTCACTGTCTAATTTCTATCATTCAGAAAGGCAACTATTTACAGGGTGTCTGCTGGCTGTGTTACATGGAATTCATTGTCATCCCGATGAGTGTATGGCTCATATTGATGAAGATCTGTAGTGAGATTATAGGGAGACATCTGGTTAGTGTCCGGCACATGTACAAGAAATGACATGCACAGTCTTTTCCAGATGTTGTCAGCGTGTATCTGTGTGTGTGCGTTTCACACCGATGCATGTGACTGAGAAAGTCACATTCAGCTGCTTTCACACATGATTCAGTGCGCGTCACTCTCCATCAGTATTGCTCCCCTCGCAGGCTGGGCTCCCTCAGCCTGTCACTGACAATCTGGTGAGAAAAGGCCATCGTATTGTGTGACTTTGGCCCAGCCAGCAGAAGATAACACACCAGTTGGCTCACTTATGCTCTCGAAGACATTAACTGTTCACTCAATAAACAGTTTGTGAAGTGGAGTACCATTTGAAATTTTTAGTTGTTTTTTTTTACAACAGTTGTTTTGTTTTTCTTTATGAACCACAGAAAATAGCAAATAAAATAATATTAATAATAATACAAATAAATATATCCAGTGGAACATCATAATGTGCCTTTGAAAGCCAATGACCTCAGTTTTAGTGTGTTATAAGAACACGGGGCATACAGCCTTTCCACCAACATATCGAGTGCAGAAGCCTTAATGTGCAGTCAGATCAGACAGAAATACCTTTCAGAGGCAGCGCGCTTCCTTTTATGTCCATGCAAAGGTGAAGGGATTCCAAACCCCCTGCAGTAAAGCAAATTCAAGCAAACACCAGTGAAAAATATTCAGCCTGAGCCAGGAGGTCTGCATGACTCAGCCGCTTAAATGTATGGAGATGAGTGAGAAGCTGAGCTGTGAAACCTCGCTCTGTGGTTGTGAGTGTGAAACGTCTCCTAGAAAAATAGGAACATTGGAATGTTTGCTTTAAGGCGCAAAGTTAATGTTCACATATTGAAATTAACCTGTAGTTGTAACGGGCCAAACACTTAGCAAAAAGGTTATGAGACGCATCGAATGGCTCTGCTGTCCCTCCTCTGACCTTGTTTTGGAGAATCAATTAAGGATCCAGCGTCCAGCGTCCTTTTTATTTTTTTTTTATTTATTTTTTTCCGGCTGTACTGTTAGCATCCATTTATCCTGCACATCATTTGACTCATTTGCCTAGCCTGACTGACAGCTGATGATAGGTCCATTTTACTTGGCTTTAGCTAAAGTTAAATGGAAACCAGCTCTGCCACCCAACATTTTCACTACAAATATTTATATATATAGATATAATGCTGTGTGGTCACATGTTGGAAAGTACAAATCAGAGCAATAAATTATGTGTAGACCCTAAAGTAGTTTCAACTCATTTGTCATTCAGTTTACTGTTACTTACTGGTCATAAAACCTAACATTCTATATAAACCTAACAACAGCAATTAATTAAGATAATATGGTTGTGATTAGCTGTGCTTTATGTGAGTCTCACACCTGGAGGCGAAAGTGTTCTCCAGCCAACCAAATGGCAAAAGCAGCAGCATGCAGACGACAGTTGCCCGTATCCATAAAGCATACAAACTGTGCCCTTTACATTTCAGTGGTGATCTTTTCCCAGAATGCTGCAGGTTCTCAGTATAGACACAGCATATAGATTATGGTGATAGAATTTCAGCTCTGAGAACCCATTGACCCATGCCATAAGATTCATCTGTGACTTCTTTCAATGTGTTGGGGTCTGGAAAATAACTATACTTATTTTAAAGTGAAGGGGCCATACATTGAAAGAGATTGCATGGCATTCTTTTCCAGGCGCTCTTTGACCAAAATGATGGCATTGCATAGAGAGGCAGCTGATCAAACCGCCAACCCAACAATTATTGGCCAATCAGTCCAACCCATTGAGTACCAATCACCAAACCTTGTTATTGGGATTTGGATTGGAAGATCAAGTCATCACTCCAAACCCCATATTGTGTTTTGCTTATTGCTACTTCACTGTGCAGAATGATGTATGTGCAGGCATTAAACACTGTTTTCACATTCATCTGCCGCAGAGAGAGCGTGTGAGTGTTTTAGCGTTGAAACTCGGTATAACACATGTACATACGAGCCTGTCTCTCAGCCATCACTGCTAATTTAAAAGCCAATATTCACAAGTGTGATGTGGGACCCTGAAACCTCCAGAGCCGAGGAAGGATTTTTCATCTGCCAGTCTTCTGTTATTCTTTTATGATTTTGTACTGGGTAATTTCTTTCTGTAACAAGCAAACAAATCAAAACAAAAACACGACTCAGTTTCAGTGGTCTTTCCTTTCATCTTTAGCTTGTTATTTACAGCATATAGTTTTTATATTTCCTTATATTTTTTTAAATGATCTTAATATTAAGTTTAAAACAGTTATTGAAGCTAAAAATTCCCATCATCCACACCGTATGTCAGAGCTGTGCATGTGCATGCAGCTGCGCGTGTGCACGTCCCCACTAATCATTTCTCACCTCAATAAATGGTCAGCACTACACTAATCCTTGTAAATCCATTATTGAGTCTTTGCTGTCAATACTGTTTACCTCGTACAAATTATCACTCCACATCACCCAATTACTAGTCAGCTGCACGGCCTGTCAATTCCCTTCCTTCCCTGCAATAATATTTGTCTTTTTTATGACCTGAAAAGCAGGCTTGTTGCTGACAGATTAATAAATCCCTGCTGGACTGTCTGGCTGTGTAATTATACTGAGCAGCTCCCACAAATAAACACATGTAATTATGTGTAAATGAAACTGGGTGCTGCTGAAATGCACTATTACTTAAATGAAGTGTTATAGAAAATGTAGAGCGTCAGCAACAGATTTTTTTTGTTGTTGTTATGGATGAATTGACTACTATACTACAGTATTTCACACACTGTCATTTTTGTGATTGCAGTGATTCTTTTATTTTTTATTTTTTTATTCATTTTTTTTTTTCCTAGAATTGTTGTTGTTTTGTCTGATCTTCTGCTAAATCCTCACTTCTCCAGCCAGCCAACACAAGTGATGAACAACTGCTACATTTACAACGTTGGATAAACTAAAAATTAGCCTATCCTTTTGTCAGACACATGTTGGCCATTGCACATATGTGCATCATGCAGACTCATGTAACATTACTTTCTGTCATCAACTGCTGCTGAAATAAGCACTATTGCTGCTTTGTAGCTGAAGCCCCAGAAATGTAGGAAAACCTGTGATTGTTTCTAATTAAATCATAATATCAAGTTGAGGTGCACACAAGTGAATTTCATCTAATCTCCGAGAACTGTGTGTGGGTGACTTACTACAGCAGTGTGTGTCCAAAATAAACTGAACTGCAGTAAACAAATCAAATGTATCCTGTAATAACGGCAACATGATGACAATGTGTGGAAAGTCTGAATTCATGCTTTGTTGGATCTGTCTGTAACACGACAAGGAAAATACTTTTAAAATGTTTGTTTTCTAAGTGAGGTTTGGATCCATCTGAGCTATGCTGTGCTGGGGATTCTCAAAGCCTGGCAGAGATCTGCTCGACTCAAGGCACTTTTTCTAGCTTTGTACCTGCTCTCTTTCCAAGCTCAGCTGTTAGTACATACTTCACACTTTTAGGAATATCTGTAAGAACCACAGCCTGATTCGGGATACATTTCTTTTTAATATAAATTCACATATGTCAATCCAAGCCCCAATTCGCTGAATATATGACAGCTTTAGGAGCTAAATTATCAGCGGCTGAAATGTCTGCCTACACAGAGTACATGACGATGCTCAGAGATGTACCTGCAGTAATAGGAGGACACCTGCTGAAGGACAGTCGTATCTTAAGTCAGGCCTGTGCGTCCTTGGCAATGATAAATGCTATCCTGTTCTGGCCTAATTACCGGCAGAAGCTAAATCTGGTTCAACTAATGGGAAATCCAGAGGCTTCTATGTATCCTGGAGAACCCTGGGAGAGAAAATGCCTTTTACAAAACCAGTGTCAAGGAAACAGATTAAATACATTAGTGTATCACGTCATACATATCAAAACTTGTGTAGTCAGAGCTATTACAGATGTTCCACTTTCCAAACACAACCCCATTTGATGAGACAAAGACAACTGGGTAGGACAAGGTTATGAAGTCTTTTTTTTTATTTTCCTAGTGGCCACTTTTGGCATTGCAGCTAAAAATCCCAGTGGAGCCCATAAAACATTTTCCATAGACCACAATTAGAAACAAAACTGATTACAGGACACATTAAACCACAGACCAGGTCAGATATGACTCTGTGACTACGTGTGGTGGGAGAAGGGGAAGTTAAGTTTGTTGCGTCATGCCACCTTGGGAATTTCACCCAAGGAATGAATACCCTGGGACAAAGACATGTCACCACAAAAACTATTTTAATTATTTATCAAAAATGTAATTAAAATCAACAAGATTATACATAAATAAAAAAAAATATAACAACATTGGGGCAGGGCTGGGGCTACCACAGTGGAAGGGGATAACAAGGGTGAAGGGTCCACCAACTAACAACCTCTAGAGCGAAAGAAAAAAGAAATATTGAAAGAGGAAAAGGGCATCTGTTACGAGGTCCTGTACAATCCTGGTGAAAAGGAAAAGTAATATAACATATCTAAAATCACAAACGTGGTATCAGTGGTATGGCAGCCAGGCCTAGCCCTCAGATGGGGGGAGAGCCAACACTTACGGCTTGATTAAAGGGCTGAACAGCCATCACCAAGCACACTATTGGCCAAACAAAAGAGCCAGAAAAGAAAGCCAGAGCAGCAGCAGGTATTATGGTGGGGAGGACGGTGACAAGCCAAGCCCTAGGCTGCAACTCTGGAAAAAGAACAAATAAATGCTATTAATAATTATGGTTCAAGTTACTCTACTTCTCAGGGGTATGTCAGCCCAGCAGGACACAGCATCACAGGAAGGAGGAGCCTGCAAAGGTCTACAGCTCAGTCACACTGCAGCAAAAACACATTACAATATTCAGCTGCAGGGCATATGCCATACACAATGGGAAAAGGCAGATAATGCCAGCCTACCACTGAGACGGCCGCCACATTCACATAAACAGTGGAGCGGATAATGCAGAAGTAAAACTGGAAGGCATATTTGTCATTAATTGGATAAATAATTACTTATCTAGTATGTGAAGCGTGTACTCTTACATAAGAAAATACAACCACAGTATGTCATAGCAGGTTTATTACTTAGGATGCAGAGTGTGAAGTTGCTTGTACAAGCAGATCTAGATAAAGCAACCACACAGGAGCCCAGACTATTGACACTGCTCTGGTAAAACCAGTTGGGAACTGCAAGCTCTCCACAAACATTTCAAAGAAGAAGAATCCCAAACAGCTTCACCAGCCACAAAACAGGACTAGCCAAAAATAGTATTCTGAGGGGGTTGTCTTCTATCCTTAGTGAAAATAATGCCCTTGAACCTAACACGGCACATCTGCTGCAACACAGGAAATAAGCCGCATTCTCTGTGATGCTCATATATGGGCACTAGGAACAGAGTATATAACTTCGATATGATCTTTGCCACCAATTTTCCCTTCAGGTGAGCCACTTACCTTGGCACTGACACATCCCATCGCTCTCTCTGCGGGGCAGTATTTGGTTTAATCATTGTTTTCCTTCCACACCTTTTATTTTAAATCAAGAATATGGCACGACGCTCTCGGCTGGACTGTCAATGGATGGGCTCTGACCCAGGCCGCAGTTGGGCGGGGGTGGATGCACTGACACACTTCAACTGAAGTTCTCTGCTTGTGGGTGTCTTTAATGGCTTTGTGCATATGACATAGCGTAGGCATTATTAAAAGGCATACAGTAATTGCATGTCATTGCCAGATCATGGTCTGATGTTTGTGTGCCAGCAGCCTTGATTTCTCCAGCAGATGACTAATCACTCCACCGCTCTGCTGAGGAGGTCTTTTCTCGTGTAGCCATCAACCCACCTTGATTTTCTTTCATTTTCCTCATTAGCTACATGATCACACCAATTAATCCCAATTCCCCTGCCATTCAGCATGGTGGCGAAAGGAGCAAAAGATCAGCCACGTTGCTGTCAGCTGTCAACGATCAGCAAAGTGGGTTGCAACATATGGATCGGTAGAAGGGAAACAGGTTGTTGAAAAAAGTAAATTGCATTCTTTTTAGACTGCTTTTCCACTTGCATGCCTTTGCAGCATCATTCTCAGGGGTTAATTAGGAATTGTATGCTCTGGTGCCTCCCATTAATTAACATTAGAGACTTCCCAGGCTTTGCTGGGAACTGCTGCTAAAGCATCAGTGCAGGGAACACTGTGTGTTGGTCTCCGCTGACATGCAAATGTAGCACATACACGCGACTGTTAGAGCGTGAAGGTTGTTAATAGCTGCATGCTACTGCTGGCAGCTCCTGAGCTGAGAGCAGCCGGACAGCTGTGAATACACACACACAGTTCAACACATTAACGCAAGTCCTCTTTCTGCTCCTCTTCTCATAGACTAGATACGCAGGTTGGGGGAGCTGGGCCTTACATAGCTCATTCTTTTCCATCTTCCATTAAGCCCCTGTTAGCACATCCTATTTCTGAGGCTCCCTACATGCCCATTATCACAGCTCTGAGCAGTGAGGGACACTGATTAAAAAGGGACGATTGTTCTCCGTGTGCTCTTTGTCATTGTGTGTGATTTACAACAGAGACAGTGCTGGAGTCAGACATGAGCACAGCCATTATCCCGTCACGTGTAGTGATTCGGTGCTTTTAACCACGGTTGGGCTGTGGTAAAAATGTTCAAACCAGTGTGATATTAGGCTAAATACCGGCCTGGACCAGTATACCACTAGGTCCCCTATATCATGAAACGCTTTGAGGCCATGACTTGGACATTTTAGCAGGGAATTTCCTACCATAGACTTTAACTGGGGTGCAGCATAGCAGTAACATTGAATTGTCTGTCAGATGCTAGTTGCTTCTTTTGTCTATTTATGTCAAATGTGGTATTATGTTAATCATGCTGTCACATGTCACAGTGTAAGTCACCTCAAAAAAACTATTATTATAAAGCCCTTCTCTTTGTGGAAAGCAGAGCATGTGTGATTGAGTGAAGGTATTCAGTCACAAATATATTTTTAAATGTCTTTTTTTTTTTTTTTTTATCTGTCCAGGAGAAGGATGCTAAGTAAAGTCTATGCGAGGTAAACACTGTAAATGTGGAAAGTAAAGTTGGATTTTGCATTGTTTCGTTTTCCAGAATGTGTAATCATGACAGATGCTGATTCAGCTGTTTCTCATTTATATAAACAGTTTAGGCTCGGATGACCCGACCTGATAAAACCAGAAATCAAACCACATGCTCTCTCCATTGTCTCTGTTGGATCTTGATGCATCGTCACAACACGTCTAAGCCAGACACAGGGCTGTCAGGAAGCCGTCATGTCAGTGCGTGGAGTTTATGCTGGGAAATAAAGGGGAGAGTGTATAACACGATGGCAGTAAGGTGAAGAAATGAACTGCCTGTCACACTCTGGGAAGAGCTCTTCTTGTCCCTCTGTGCGTGAGAGACACACACAGTGACTACATATGACAGCTGATTTTTTTTTTTTTTTCTCGTCCGCTGATTTCCCACGAACAGAAACCGATACCATCAGTGTCAGTCCCTGACATAAAGCCTGAGAGGAGAGCAACACTCTCCAGATTCTCCTTTAAACATGGTATTTCCTGTATGCTGCTGAGCTGTAATGATAAACTGCTGATTGGCTGCAGTGTGCACCTTTCAACAGGTGCTACCAGTCTCACTCCAAGGCTGTATCGCAAGCCTACTAGACTGGATATTCACAGCTAATAACTTTTCACAGTAATTGTTTCGGTATCCCCAGCATTACAAAAAAATAATAATTACAAAGTTTACAGCATTATGTAGGCTCTCAAATAAAATACAGTCTCACTATAAGTCTCAAGAACAAGATCAATAGCTACAGACTAGCAAAATTACACAATACTGTAGTTATAAAACACCAATAAAACAAAAGCATTGCTGAGCCCTCAGAGATAAAATCAGCCTTACTCTGCATGAGCAGGGAGGATAGAAACTGTAAAGAAGTAAACAGAGGCTGCGCCAAAGGCTGTTAATGAAAATTGAAATATTGCAGTTGCAAATTAAGGCCCTCTTCTTTCTTAGATTTTACACAGCCACCTTTCTCTTTAAGCTTCCTGCTTTTAATTGTATTGCTCTCTTCTTGTTTTTTGTTTCAAGTTTTGTATCTTTTCCTAACGTATTAAGTGATCGTATCTATCCCTCACTTTGTTTTGACGTAAAGATTGCTTATTTGGGGGAAATGGTCCAGACTTTGACAGAATTTCCTACTGGTCAGCCTGCCGCTGCCTGATTACATAGCTACATAGCTGGGATGCTAAGAAACATAGAATACAATACTTTGAAAATCATTTTCCAACATTTTGTTACCAGCTGAACAAAGACAATACAACTGAGCTAAGCTTGAATAATATGCAGTTTAACCAGCCCTGATAATTAAAATGGCCTGTGTAGGTGGACTGTGGCCTTAATCAGCATGTAAATCCAGACACAAGATTCTGACACAAGTGAGCAAAATCTGACTTTCATCAAATATTATATACAACAGAAACAATCTGATCGAGCCAAGCCCAGACACAGTTTTTTATTCATAACGTTTGTGACTGCTGTTTATTTATGAACCCTGACAAACACAACCCTATGCATTTGCGTGATAATTACATATATAGGGTATATCTACTATAAAGTGTAGCCAGTGTTGGTATTAAAGGTAAATGCAGTGGCAGTGTAAGGAAGGGGGGTATTGATTGGCTCCAGCCTGGCTGTAGAGGGATGACAGTGATGTATTGGGTAAAGGTGAAGAGCTGGCAGATCTCTGCTGCAGACCTGCAGAGGGTTAAAATCACAGCCAACTCACACTGAGAGCTCATTTAATATGAGGGAAAAAAGGATTTCAGACACAAGCTTATGTGCCTTTTCTTTTTTCTTTAAACAAAACCACAATGCATTCTTAAGGTTTTCATTTGTAGGTAAAATGCAATGACGGTGGATTGAGGTTGGTTTTTCATGTGTTTGAGGGTGGACAGACATGTCCTGCTGGGTTACTCTTTCCTTCACTATCCACAAAGTAAAATGAGGTTTTTAGGATTGCAGGTGCATCACAAATTAAAGTAGAATACAGTTTGCATACAAATGCCAAATGATTTGGAAGGGAATAAATTACACTTGGATGAATAGAATGGACTGTTTTCCTGTTCATTGTCATTCACAAGACACATTTAAAAAAGGATTTGAGTGCGTCTCCTGAATAGATGAGGAAGATCTGGGCAAAAAAAACACCATCGACAGTGTTTTGTGAGGAAGACAGGACTGTTCGAAAATTGAATAGAAAATCAAACTGTTAGACATGTATAGTAGCAATGCCTCTGACGCACATCGGTGTCAGTTATAGTTTGTGTCCATTATCAGGAATTAATAGACATTGTCAGGACTAATCACTACTTGTATGATATTAAAAGGAGTTGTATTACAATTCCCATGAGCAGTAAAAACATTGTACCTAATAAGTCACTGAATTATTCAAATAAGTCATACAAACAGTCTCATGATCAGACATAACAAAGCCCCAGTTTAACATGACTCTACTTCTGTCGTCTTGTTTTGAACTTATCTTACTATCTGATCAAATCTGACCTCTTTGGACTTTATTATGGGGGTGTCAGCAAGTACCTTGTACCTCTGTAAGTGCACGAAATGACAGGTAAAGCAACAGTAAGAAACCTGAAATATCCTTTAAATCTCAACAAAGTGTGACAATGAACCTCGGAGCTGCAGGTACTGATCCGTCTCTGACAGCCGGTGTCCTCTGTGGACTCCCTGTCAGGCTGCAGCCGACCACCTGAGGCTGGAGGAGTCCTTAATGTCCGTCATCAAAATGACAACAGCTCTTAAACTTCACAATCCATGCCAGGCTATGTGTTTTACTCGAACCTTAGTTGCCTGCAAATGTGCTTTTTATTACTTGCTGCCTGATCGCACCCTCTTTGGTATGCATCACCACAGAGACTGCTAATGTAACCTTTGGAGCTGTCACTTTTGATAGAGAGGAATATGTTTGAGAAGAGGAGCTCCGCTGGTGTTTTTGTTACATTTGTTTTTCCCTGGAAGGACATCAACATAAAAATGTAATATTTTATTACATACTTGAAGCTTCCTGAGGGAGCAGCTGATGCCTGCTTATTCACCAGAAGATCCACCTTTTTAAATTTATTTTGGCAGCCCATGTGTATTTTTTTTTTTATTTATCTTGTCAACCAGGGTGGGGTTTAAGTTATAATCCCAAGATTTCAGCCATTGTTGATTTGATTTTCTACTGGTCGTAGCTGCAGGTATGGTTAATGTTACTGTTCCCAGAATGCTCGAGGCAGAAAATGCTCATTAAGCAGCCCAATTTGTAAGAAAGACAACAGAAGAGAGACTGGTGTATGTGTTAACAGTCAAGTCATCTCATGGAGTAGGATAGGCAGGACTGGTGGAACACTATGAGTTGTTTAGTAACTCAACTGAAATGCTCTTTCGGAAACAAATGCTAGCTATAGTTTCAAATCTCAATGGTTATGACTAAGAGAAAAGACAATAAACTACAGTTACAGTGAGGCAAATAAAAAACTTTTTTTTTTATCCCCACCACCTGGACCTTCACACTTCCA
>JAOWBC010000002.1:2135006-2148213 GCA_028566105.1 Hypoplectrus providencianus
CCAACTTTTTTGGAATCAGGCGATATACAAATACAAGGAATGCAACTTGTCCTGTGTTGCTCTTAATGTGCATTTACAGACATAAACATCTAACTCAAAACAAGGACAACAAACCTGAACAAAGGAAAAAATAAAAATGTGATTTATAAACCAGGTAGCAACCTCTGGCCAGCAATGGACGACTCCATTACTTGCACAGTGTCATCTTTAAACTTTAAGCCAAGCAGCTGCACTTCCTGCAGATGTGATCAGCTGGTTAATTCTATTGCTTGAATATTACGTAGGTTGGGTCTAGCCAAGAAAAGGAGGGGGATTTATCATAATGCTTCCAAAAGAAGCCGACATACATGCCTCAGTGGTTCTGGTTTAATGATGCTAAATGTTCAGGTACAATAATAGGGTTAAATCAACTTTACAGGACAGCAGAGTTGATCATTTGGCGGCTCACCCAGGCTGCCTTACACCATAATCCCAAGCGGTATAGTTTGGATGCTTGAGCATATGCTGTATGCATTTAATAATGTCATTGTTAATCCAGTGGATGGGTGCTAAAGTTGAGAAGCCTGAAAGCTGACACAAACTTTCACAGCTATGCTCCACTGTTCCTCTCCTGAAACATTCCTCTATTCTTCACCATGCTGTGTGGCTTTTAATTCCCTACCGTGTGTGCTTTCTCTCTTCAGATATACATATTTGAAAATAACATCTACTACCAATCGGATGTCAAGAGTAACTCCCTCAGGCTAACCTCCTCCGGGAAGGAAGGAATCATCTTCAATGGGATCGCTGACTGGCTCTATGAAGGTACACATCAGCTTGTTCTCATATCTTTTCCTTCAGTTTAAAGTTCTTTGTTTTTTTCACATCTGCTTTGTTCAATTAAACCATGGAGCTGTCCCCCCCTTGGTGCGGCTCTTTGGGCAAGTGGGAAGACAATGATCCCACTAGGGTGCAGAAACAAACTCACTCAGAAGAGGTACAAATAAAGTCTGATAGCTTCATCACGTATGATCTGATTGATCTGTCACAACTATCTTCTTTGCTCATTCTTGAGTGATGCTAAACTGCTGCAGCATCCAGTAGGTCTACGCTCAAAACCTCCTAACAGCATTATATCATCATTCATAAAAACAGAATATTTCATTTAACTTTGAAGATCTCTCTAGGCCTATATTGAAAGTTTTCCAGTGTGGTTCCAGTTATACAGTAAAGTTAGTGAAGTAAAGTAGTAATTGTAATGTGTCCTCTGTATATTGATGAATAATCTGTTGTGGTATTTGTATCATGGTGTCTAATTGTGGCCTTATGTTTTGTAATTCATATTGTCTTGTGGCTTTAAATTGTTATACAATTGCCCTTCGAAGTTCGATGTGTTTCGTATCATGGCTTTCATTTCATGACATCTCTAGTCTTGTGGCCTCTGTGTTGTAAAGGGTATTATGGCCTTTTTTATGAAGCAATGTATCATATTTTTGGTTTCGTGCCATTATAGGTATCATATATAGTGGCATCTGTATCATGATGCATATTGTATTGTGTTTTCTGTTTTGTAATGTAAATCATATTGTGGCCTCTGTATTGTGATGCCTATTGTATTGTTGCATCTATGCCGTCATGCCATCATATTGGGGACATTTGTACATATAAGATCATGAGGTTGTAGGAGATATGGTGCCTAGGTATGCTTGGCATTCTGGGATGAAGCGTAGCACTAGAATACAGGTCAAGAACACTCCTGTGTCAAATTTCTTGCTTCCAACCCCGATACATCAGAAAAATATGTACAGTTAACATTCTCACATGGTTTGCAGTGATGCATTTGGGTCTACCTGGACTTTTCTCTGTGTTACTAATCAAGGAATAAGTGCTTCAGTTGTATTCTTTCATCAACTGATTTGGACCAGAACAAACCAGCCATAGGTTTTAAAAAGGCCCTAATGAAAAAACAAGTTAAAAGGTACAGTTCAGACCTTATCAAGGTAGTTGTTTCGGGAAACCGTGCCAGAGAATCTCAATGACAAACACAATGACGTGTTGAGCAACTGCAATGCCACAGTGGGGTTTAAGCACTATGAAGATACAGATGATGATATCGAACTTAATTTTCAAAGTGTTGGCAGACTGTCTCATTAAACTGTTGAGAAACATTACCTTATAAAAGGCAACGATTAAATATTCATAATGTTTGTTCTAGTGCCGATATCTCCCCACTGGGTATGAGCAGTCGTTTTATGTGCTTTAAGTAAACACGCACTGCATGCACTTAACGACTTTGGTCAATCTCTCAGGAGAAAACGATATTATGTAAATCTTATAAAATGAGAGCGACCTCAGTAACTGCACTGTTGTTTTCTTTTCTTCTTAATTATATTTGTGAAGTGTAACAATGAAGCAATCAGTGTTTGTTGACCCCAAAATTTGAACTTCATTTGATGCCCCTTTTGTTATTTTACCCTTTCTTCAATCACTTCATTGGTTTTTGTTGTAGAAAGTATTTGAAATCGTGTTTGTGTATGAACTTGAGTGGGTACATAAGACTGCAGTTTCTATTAGATGACAAGAAGCAACCATTTAAAGCTCAAATAACACTGCAGGTGGGCCACGGCTCAGAAATACATTTAGCAGGAACACTGTACCTCACTTGTATAAAAAGCTACACGTAATGAACTACACCAAAAGCTTATCAATTTAAACATCACCATCCTAAGACCCAGCTGCCTTGGCAGGTTTACTGGTAGGGTATCAAGCCAGGCTATTCTGAGCCAAAGCTTTACAAACTGTAAATCCAAAATATATTTATAATGCTTCATTTGAAATGTCACGTCTTCTTGTTTCCACAGTCGTGCTTATTGTTCATGTAACTAGGAGCCAACTGAAACTACATTAGTTAAATAAAAGTTTGTACAGAGAACAAAAGTTTAAGCACTTTTCAGTATTTACCCTTTAAGTGTTGATGACATGATTACATTGCTGTGTAAAGTGGAGGAAGAAACAAATTACTGCAGATTAGCAGGCAACATGACCTACATACTGCAAACTACAGTGAGATGGGGTTGTGTCAAAAAATTATCATCACATTAAAATGTTACATTTTTGTACTATTTGATCCTTAAAGGCATTGCTAAGTTGTATTTGAAAAACTCAACAACAACTCAGACAGGCACACAATAAAAGGGTGTGCCTGTCCCTTTTAATTAGTCATATTAAATATCCAAAACTCGTTAATAGTTAATCTAACATACTTTATTCTAATTATCCATTTGGGTGCAAACATTTAGTTAACTTTTAATATAACTAATTCTGTATTTTCAATGAGTCATTTAGTAATTGCATTCACCCAGTTGTTTTCCGGTTCCTGGAGGGTTGCTGCTGAGGCACCAGGGAGTCAGGAAAGGGACACTCGCTTTGAGCAGAGTGATTACTAATTGGACTAAACCATGTTCCTCCTGCAGCATGGGGGAAAGACAGTGTTTTGGAGACTTTCTTTCATTAATATCAATGTGTTTTCCTTGTTCTTACTTTTTTATTTCTTTCCCTGGTTGGATAAGATTGGATTAAGCTGAGTGTTATTGTAATTTGTTTATAGCACTCTGTTTGTACATGTTGTTATAATTGACCCCCCTGTGTGTGATAATGGCCTGATCAGCCACTATATTAAAGCCCCTT
This sequence comes from Hypoplectrus providencianus, assembly GCA_028566105.1. NCBI lineage: Eukaryota > Metazoa > Chordata > Actinopteri > Perciformes > Serranidae > Hypoplectrus > Hypoplectrus providencianus. The sequence goes on from JAOWBC010000002.1 coordinate 2,138,673, forward strand.
GTGTCTTCTTATTGAGGGGTCAATGTGATGTAATTTATTATAGTAATATTATTATTATTTATTTATTTTTAATTTATTTTTCAGAAAGCAGCCCATGTCTCTCCCATCTATCTGCAAGATAAATATGGAATTTTGTTTTTTGCTCATTCCTTTCATTTCAAGACTAAATTTGATGAAATAATGCCGTTCAAACCGTGTCTCCTCCCACACAGAGGAGATCCTGCAGACCCATGTGGCCCACTGGTGGTCACCTGACGGAGAGAGGTTGGCCTTCCTGGTCCTTAATGACAGTCTGGTACCCAACATGGCTTTACCTCGCTTTACCGGCATGACATACCCCAAAGGAAAGCAATACCCGTACCCTAAGGTGAGCATACACAGACCATTTTTTCACTGCATAGTCTTCACAGTAGGACATTGGCCATGTGCTCATGCTTTATTTTCAAGACTGAGAGAAAAATGTTATTTTATTTCATACCTGCTATGCGGTCTATTCAACCCAGGCCCTCCATGGCACCGTTTGATAGATCTATTCACTGTTACCAGCCACTATAAGGAGGTTTTCTCCACACCACTTCCTATATATGACAGTTTAATGATTTTTCACATGATTAGTATGGATTTCTGTATAAATCTAGTGAGACTCATTTCCCACAGATTACATGCTTTACTTACTTTGTCATAACCATGATAACTGACACTTTTCCCTTTTCTTGTGACATGAAGATATTAATGCATGACTGGCTCACAGAGATCCACAATGCACAGATTTATTTCTCCCGGGAAGAAACTAACCCCGTATGTGATGATTACTTAAGGCAAAAAGATGTAAAGCAATTACAACGTGCCCCCGACTATTCTCGCCATCCTTTTATCCTTGTGCATCAGCTGTACTTGTCCTGCCCCTCCACACGTGTCTGAGTGCAGTGATGTGTTTCTTAATGTCCAGCTCAATCTCACATTGATTGGGATGTATGACAGAGAGATGTGCAGAACCAGTTTAATATGTGTGGAGGGGCCATATGGTACTCTTGGACTTTTGAGGGCTTGACGTCATTACGTATGAAAGCAGTGCAATCACTGATACATGAGAACCAAGTTCTCTACTTAATGCATACCCATGAGTTTAAATTGATTTTCTCATCAAACCTTTAGAGATAGCAAACACTAAAATACATTTCACATGAAAGTTGAATCTAGTTTGGTTTATTTTTTATTTATTTTTTCAAGGACCTGGTACATAACATTTCAGTTTTATGCAGAAAGAAGGGATGTTTTTGTAGCACATTAAGATGCTTTTTTTGCCAGGTAGATATCAACAATTGAGAATATTTTTGGGCTTTTGTGTCTTCCTAGTGTTCCACAGGCTTTGAGGTTCCTTGTCTTATTCCGATTATTAATGTGTTCCTAGATGTCTTCCAGTCAAAAATGTGCAAAGAATAATAAACCTGCAAGTACACCCAAAAAAGGCTGTAGAAAATATTACAACTTTTTTATTATTAAATCAGTTCTCAAAACACTAACTCCAATATAAGCTTGTTTTTACTATTATTTCCATTCCATGACGGCAAGTGTACATTTTGCATTTTCATCCCAGTTTGAAATCAGCATAAAAAAGAACCACTTTCTCAGAGTGTGTGCAGGGCTTTCTGTTACACTCCAGGGTTCAGCCATATGGGGAGACTGTACACTGTAAAAGAGGCAGGAAATAATCTTCTTCTGACAGCAGCCCCACTTGAACAGAATGCAACGCACAGCAGTGATCATACACACATAATACGCAAAGCAGTTGGCTAGCTACAATAGCTTTGAAAGTCTTTGGTTGGAGGCAGCACCTGTTGTTCCTTCTGTAGACGTGTCTATAGAGCTCTCTGTGCATCAGCTCATGCCACACAAAACAGTAAATCAGAGTAGAGAAGTGTATAATAACCCAATCCCCGGCCCATAGCTTTATCCGATTGGTTATACATCACGATTCATCAAGACTACTGAAGGGTAATGTGTAAAAAAACAATCAGCTGCTCCCATGAGCAACATGAGCTGTGTCAAAGGTAAGGGAGCAGAAATTAGTTAAAAAAAAAAACATCACAGTCATCTGTTTTAAAGTTGCTTAACCACTCTTGAACAAATTCACAAAAAAAAAAAAAAAAAAATGATTGTGTCCACTTAATTAGCACATCATTGGCAATCACTATCTGACCTATTCCCAAAAGAGATTGGGCTAAAGACATTATGGCAAAAACACACTAATAAAGTCTCCAAGCTGACTACATTTTAGCCCCTTTTTAAAGCAATTACCAAATATAGACCAAATATTCGTTGGTTGCCATTAATATACCAAGTTCTGTCCAAGAAAAGTCTATATGGCAAAGACAATAAAATGTATGCAGTCAATATGACCATTATGGCTTTTCAATGTAAAAAAAAAAAAAATAGAAGAAATGATTTGTATTTTATAATTTCATTTAAATAGTAATATAAGAATGAAATTTAAAAACTGGTCAAAGTGACTGCCTTGGTACTTGTGGTTCTAGTGTTTACAACAGTGCTAAAATGAAGGGTTCCTGTATGTTCAAATAACAGTGACAGAATGCAAATGCTTTATTATCTTAATGTACACTTGCTTCTGTGAAGTGTTTCTCCAATGCATCATTTTGCAGTTTTTTTCATGTCTGCTGTTTAGTTTGTAAAACCAAACTCCTAATAGTTTCTGCAGAACAACATATGCATAATTGTCGAACTCTATGTGCATATTCGAGAGTTTAAAGGGGCTTTTAAATAGATGTTTTCAATGAATTATTCATTCCAAATTGCTTCATCATTTTGTAGCACTTTATAAGTCACATTTGCCATTTTGGATGGTGTTGCATAAAGCATTTGATGCTGTTCGGCTGTTGTCTCAAGTCTGGACTGTTGTGCATGCAGGCTGGCCAACCCAACCCGGCGGTGAAGCTCTATGTAGTGAATCTTTACGGGCCGACGCACACGCTGGAGCTCATGCCTCCAGAGACGCTCAAGCTGCGGTAAGAAGAGTTGCATCTTGTTTGTCAAACTTTTGCATCAGCTACTGTGCCACTGAAAAAGAGACTTTTGACATTTTAAACTTCAGATGATAATTTTTGCTCACTATGCACTCGACACATTTAATTGGGGAATCTAGTACACTGCAGTTTGCTTTGCCACTGCATTGCAGTCACAGTAACGCATTCTCAATGAGGATAGCTAAAAAAAAACCTGAAGGACAAATTGTGACCAACAACTCCCAGCATGCATAGGTCTGGTGCGGCAAAACTCAGTTTTACTATTATTACTTTCCAATGAATGCAGCTGCATTTTTTAACTCAACATATTTTACAGACCTCATTATAACCTTCAGATTTTATGAGATTGCATCACGGTGTGCCAAAACTCAATCTTATGGCTGTTAATAAATCTCCTGTCGTTTTATGCATTTAAATTGACTGTATCACAACTCTATCTCCCTGCACACACATATATGCAGGTATTTTATTGTGTCTTGGACCACTCTACCTCAAAGACAGTAGAGAGCTTAGAAACTTACTCACATCCTTGGACCAATTACCAACTGACTTCTAAAGCTGACCCCTTACATGGTTTGTACAGGTAGATTATTGCCTCTCCGGACACAGGATAAGAAGATGAAAGTCTTTCTGACTTCAGGAAGGTTAACATAGAGGCTGAGGTATCCAAAGTCTAGGCTTAAACCGATAAAAAATCCAGAAACTAGTCAATGTACTGTAAAACTAAACATTAGAGAACAAGGGTGGAGCGTCTACTGGGGAACAGGTAAGACAATCTGGCAAAGACATCAGAGAAGACAAGGACTGAATACATGAGGGATGCTGGATAATGAGGGACAGGTGAAAGTAATCAAGGGCGGGGAAGAAAATCACCAAAGGGAAAACAAATGAGGGCAGCAAACATAGATGATGGATATTAGTGACAGTGTGAGTGCAAAATAGAAAAGAAAACAAGTGAAAAACAAAAGAAGTGATACTGAAAAATATAAGACACAAACTTTACGAGACATAACAGGCCCATGGTTGAGTTTATTTTGGTGGTGATCCCTTGTAATTATGACATGGGTAAAGGAAGAAGTCAAATGATGCAGTATCAAGTGGGGATGTCCCACCTGGTGAGCCCAGTAGATGGCGCTCTTACATTCAATACAAAGGCACAAGAAGGTGGTTTGCTTTCAGTTTTTTGTTACACAGAGAGCGCCATCCTGTATGCAGAAAATAGTTCATGAGGCTTCATTTGTCCGTCACTAGTATAAAGAGCGACAAAGTCTCCACATGGAGAAGGTCTGGGTGGATAGAGGGGTCCCAAACCCATCAGCAAGATCATTGCTGTTTCTCTGTAGCCAATGTTAATAGTTGCCATGGTTCCACAAGGTCTGACTCCAACAAATCAGACACAATCATGCAGGTTCTCCAGAAACTCCTTCAGTGCTGACTGCTGACAGTGATCAGTTCAGCTTCACTGCCTTCAAACTTGGATTTGATCCTTGGCGTTAGGAGTCTGAGCTGTAGTGACAGGTGGAGAACGCTGTTCTCTGTTCAGCAGCCCCTCCCTTTCTGAAAGGCAGAGATTAACCCCACTGCTCCACCCAATTTGCTGGAACCCCAATACCAGGGAACATGGGAAAAAGCAGAACCAGGAGCTTTGGTCCAAAGGCAACACCAACCTAAACGTGAAGTTCCTTTGTATGTGCAAACATTCTGTACATGAGTTCTTTTTGTTCTAAGCATTGCACTAACTTAACTTATGTTAGGTAAAAAACCTTTGACTCTTACCACTACAACCTTTTCCTCAACTTAACCACACTGACTGCCTCACAACATAAACCACGTGTTTAGACTAAAAAAAATATTTATTATCCTGAAACCCTTTTAAATTAAACTATATATTCAATTTAAAAATGGGAATACTTGAGGGAAAGTTAAGAAGTTTATAATTAACAATTTTCCATGTTGCAAACTATGATTCGATACATCAAACAACCAGTCATCTCCTCTTTCAAAATCCTCACAGAACATGAAATAAGTGTTTTGTTCTTTATAGGGAACATTATGTGACCATGGTGAAGTGGATCAGCAAGACCAAGACGTCTGTCAGATGGCTGAACCGGGCACAGAACATCTCCATCCTGACAGTGTGCGACACCACCACTGGAGCCTGCGTCACGGTGTGTGAGAAAGACGGAGAGACGGAAGTGTGTCCTTGGGTGCAAAAGAAGACTTTATGTCCTTACAAGCAAAGATCTTCTATTCTGGGAAATTACTAATGCTTAGAAAACATCACTCCATGTGCAATGCAACATAATTCTCTGTATTTAATTCCTGTAAGGCTTGTCAAACTTTAGTGGCCTGCTTTTTTCAAAGTCTGTCTGACAAAGCCTAGCTACACTTATCAACTTATTATATCTCATTTGATTTCCAAGGTAACACTTCTGTCTAGTGTTCGTTCACAGCACTTGTTTACTTAAACGTTTTCATGGCCGCTTGTCATTTTAAATAATTTCCTCTTTATATCCACTAAGTGGTTGCTATCTGCTTTGTTGTGGTGAGTTCAAGGGGATCAAAGTACAAACTGTAATCTATTTTACGTGGTAGACACAAATGACAAGTGCCTTTCTTATTTGTGAGAAACTCGTTAACCCTTTTAGCAGTTACACAGATGAGCATTATCCTGAGCACACAAAGTCTGTTCCTTTTTACTTGTTTACCTGTTTCCAGTTTTGTAAAGTTACCATTCATACTTTTTATATAGTGAATATCACTAGAGTCTCTTGCTCAAAGAAATGAGACTAGAAAGAAAGTCTTATTTTGGGTGTCAGTACTTGCATCAGTACTGATGCCATACAGCGAATGCATCCCACGATCTACAGCAATATTTGCACCTGTGTTGCTCAGAGAGGTCACAAAAATATATTTTTCATTTTGCACTAAACCGGAAAAAAAGACAATAAAAGAATTAACAAAAAAGCTAAAAGTTTGACGTATGAATTAGCAGTTATCACAGCCTACTGAGATGTAATGTTATCTATGCATTGTTAAATGTGACATATTGTTATTCAAACAAACTTCATCATTCAATCATACTTGATTTTTGCATAGTTTGACTGCTCTAGTGTACAGTCACTGACATTTGGAAGACTGGATATCTATCTATTGGATATCTGCCGGCTAAATCAGCGCCATGGCAGCATCAGTCCATGCGCCCAGAGGCTGAATCATCATCAGACTGCTAGCTGATGGGTTCAGAGATGGAATTGATAATCATTAACCAATCCGCCCTCTGAGTAGTCTCTGAATCTCTGAGCGTGATGAACTCCACTGTACTACCCTCTGAAATGACCTTATATCTATTAAACTAATCCTTTTTTGAGATAACTTAATTCTGAAAACTGAAATCACATCTGATCGGCTGGAGTGAGCCCCTTCCGCGTAATGTCAGTATTTGGATGACACAGAGCAGAGTTAACCCTGCAGTTGACTTGTGGGTCTCCCAGGCAGCTCTCCAGTTCTGTGCTTCCTGATTTGGTGTGATTTGCACAAACACGCCACCCAGCCAAGAGGAAGCTTAGCTCAGGCCTGGACACGGCGCCCGGCCTCCTCTGCCAACACTCTGGCTCTGGCTCATGCGTATTGGTTTGAAACGATGGTTCAGACTGGGAACGATGTCCCCAGTGGCGTGTTTAAATAAACTACAAAATAAGGGTTTATTATGTGACAGATGATTCTGTCTGGAAAATAAACCACTGAAGTGTTATTCCAAAATAAGTTTCACAAAATAAAACACTTTTGTCTGCTGACCGAACACAAAAATCATTGTGAGAAGGAATGTGATTACATTGGTACAGAGATTGTTCACTATCTGTGTACAAAGCAGAAAGAAAGGCTGTGAAGACGAAAGGATTTTGAAGATCTGAGTGTATTAACACCACACTGACATTCTGCTCTGTCTTCTTTTTCAGAGGCATGAAGAAAGCTCAGAGCTTTGGCTTTCCAAACAGGTAAAGTGTCAACTGTCTCCTTGTATCATTTTTGAGAGCGTGTTCTCCAGGGCAAGACTTTTCACATGATAGTCTCCATCTCAGTATCCATCAAGAATTTGGACATAAAGAAACCCTTGACAATTTTTGTATTCCCACTCATCTCAGTGGTATGTATTGTGAAGGAAGGCTCCACTCACCTCTCCAAATCCTACACCTGATGATGCAAACACAGGATGAGTGGCAGCAAGAAGGACTCGTGTCTGTCTCCAGTCGTTCTGTTCAACAGCTGGATGTGTGAGAAAGCAGCAAACTGTGACTCCATCACCTGTAGGATTTAGGAGCAAAGCATAGAGCCTTCCATGGACAGATTTAAAGTCAATTGTATATGTTGGAAATCTGTGAGACTATCATAAAAAGCGTTATAGTTTATTCATCAGAACATTCCACTGGATTTGTTTGATGACATTAATTCTCATTATGGTAAACAGAAAAAAATTACCAATGGTCTGTGAGTTTTTCTATATGTCTTTTTTTCTAATTTATAGGATTTATAGATTGGAATGTGCTGTGTTTTATTGTTGCTGGCAAAATAGACCAATTTGCTTTACTTAACACATTTTCAAACTGATCTCACAAAAATACATGACATGACATCGAACAAAGAATTCTGAACTGGTGGCACATAATGTGTCAAAATAACATCGCACCAGCACAGAAATATGCCAAGTCAATGTAAAGTCAATAGGGATCCTTTTTGGTGCTGGGCACATTGATTGCAATGTGGACTTAAAGTGACATAGTTGTCATATTTTGGGCGGGATGGTTGGGTGGTGCATGGGTAAAATGGCTCTCACCCTGGAGAATGGGGTTCATGTCCTGTGTGAAAACAAAAGTACAACTATTACGTAATTCACATTTTTATGTAACATCCTTGGCTCACAGTTTGTGAATCACATTGTTTTATATAACTTACATTGTATACATAACTTGCTATGTTTGCCTTACTGCCTTGACTAACAGTTTGTGAATCATATTTTTCCTACTTATCTTCACTTCCAGGCATTTCTGGTACATTTATGTACTTTTAACACCTCTTTTATAATGCCTTACCAGGAGCTTTTTGCTCTAAACTCAGAAACAGCAGAACCTTTTACAATCAATCTAAAGCACCTGCATGTATATTGGCGTGTGCTATTTTTAGAACGCTCTGCTGTTTCACATCATTTTCACACATTTTGTGCCACCAGCACATAATTCTGTGTTGAGAAAATCTGGTTATGTTATGTAGTTTTGTGTGATCAGGTTGAGTTTTTACCTGTCGGCTGCTTTATTGTCAGCTTCAGGTTGGCAATATCATAAAGGACATTGGCAAATAGCATATATACATTTAATGGAAAATACTAAAATTCTGTGGATTGCATCATGCTAGATACTCTTTGCAGAGAAGCTAACTCTCATGCTAAAAAGCACGGTTGTTTCCCTTTAAGATGCTCCGTAATCCAGTCTTGAACTACAGTATCTTTTTTGATACTTAGTAAACGTATAAATAATGAGAAATCCATCACTGAATGTTTTCTATCCATTTTCCATCCAATGTTATCAGTCAGTCAACCAATTAGGTCTGTGTCTATGATTGTGTAGCAGTTCTGCTCTCAGATGCTGAAACACTTCTTTCATTTAAACATGCATTCTAAAAATAAAACAAGTGCGTCTGTCTATGCTATTTTGGCGATTGTAGTTTTAAACCAGTGTTCGATAATGAAATCAGTGCAGGTTTTTATCTTTTTCTCTTACTAAAGGAAGAATATTTGAATGAACTTTACTTGTCGAGAAGGACTCCTGGAAAACATGTCAGCACCGGATTATATTTATTTATTCATCAACCTCTCTGCTTGTGCAGTAATGTCAGTGCAGTCATGGACTTTCAGTAACCTGAAAAGCCAGCAAGGCTACAACATGACGCTGTACTACTAGTTGTATTTAGATGTGGCTCTGCTTATGTGTTTTCCTCAGTCTACTCTCAGCTTTTCTTGCGAGGCAGAGGAGAGACAGTTTCTGGCAGGATTTGATCATATAGCCCTGCAGCGGTACATGCTTGGCTGTAGCACTGGGTAATTTAACCACTTGACAATCTTGGCATGCAGAGCTGCTTGTCTTTGTTAAGGTGGTAATCTGCAAGATGCCCATTTACTGACTGTGAGGTTGTGTCAGTGCAGAGAGAGAGCCTTTGCTAACGGATTTTCATGTAAGATTGTCTCAAAAGCCAAAGGCTCATTGTGGGTAAACTGGCTCCCTCTGAGACAGAATGTGTTTCTGTTCCTGACTGACGTATTTATTCAGTGTGAGTTAAACAAATTTAAACTCGATGAGCTGAACATAAACCTCTCAGCAGTGTTTCACTGCAAAATGAGAATAGGTGCAAAGTTTGACTTGAAGTAGTTAATGATTTTATCTGAAAAATTAGGTTATCCTACATCCACATCCTGATAATAAGGTTAGGAAAAGATTGAGGTTTCGGGT
>JAOWBC010000002.1:2149707-2161629 GCA_028566105.1 Hypoplectrus providencianus
GCATTTAATAGTTAAAATAGTTAATAAGTTTGACTGACTGATTTATCCGACTGTTTTGTTTCGCTTCATTCAGCTTATAGTCCAGTGCATATAATAAATGAAAAAAGATTGAAAATAGACCATTCATTGACACCGCTGCTTATAATCTGTTGCGTCATATAGCTCAGAAAATATGGTACTTCAAAATAAAAGTTGGTGGAGATTGGAAAAATCTGATTCATGTTCTTTGCTTTCTGCAGAACCAAGAACCGGTGTTCTCCAAGGACGGCAGCAGATTTTTCCTGACGGTCCCGGTCAAACAGGGAGGACGCGGAGAGTTTCATCACATCGCCATGTTCACCACACAGGTGATGGTCTGCTTTGTAGCTGCTGGGCTTTAGGCTGCTGCAGTGCATAGGCTCAGCTTTCACAGCCTCAGGGTCCTTAATTCCAACAGGATGGATGCTGTGTGTTGCCACAACGTTAATAGAGCTGTTTTATTTAATGTGCAGCCAAGTGTATACTCTCAAATAGTTTAACCAAAAATTGAGGAAATTACTCACAGCAGCCCTTATTTGTCATGCTGTTGTTGAACTGTTAATTGAAGTGTTGCCATAATCAAGAAACTTCTCGCAAGTGATTTATGATACTTTCCTTCCCAACAGTATAGGCCTGATAATAAGAGCTTGTTCTCATCAACGCAGATACTAAAGCGTCCTCCATCCGTATCCAATGAAATACACAAGCTGCATGTTGGATTTCAGTAATGGCAGCAGAGAGGAACTGGGGTATTTGAAGGCAGGCTGCCGTGGATAGTTTTATGTTGTTTTCAAAGCACAGGCATTCTTCAGACTTTATTTTAATTAAAGAAAAATCCCCCTAAACTACAATTCATGCAGTATTAAATTGAAGAAGAATAAATTACTTCCTTTGTGGCTTGTAAGGAATTTGTCCGACCTGATAAATCGGCAAGAAAAACCCTAATATATTAACAAGTCTTGTTATTTAGTTGATGGAATTGTTTTTGAGGATGTAAAAAGCCTGAAATGACTAACAAAAAAAATCACGAGTGTTCACTGACTTGCAACCTCTGTGGTTAAAGTTGTGGTTTAGATGGGTGTAAGAAGGGGGTCAAGGTTAGAAAGGATCTGGCACCAAAGTCTGATAGCACTCCTTATCACATGTGAGTTAATCAGTTATCAGTGTTAATTATTAGACTCTGTAGAGGCAAAGCCCTCACTCCAACAGTCAATCTATGAGCTCGGAGTAGAGCTGCTTCTCCCTCACGTCACTGAGGTGGGACAAATATCACGTAAGGAAGTCTCCTGGGCCCCTGCCATTAGAGGTGCCCCAGGCTCTAGCAACAGATAAGAGGCCCCAGGGAGGGCCCGGAACACACTGGAGGGATATATATCTCATCTGGCCTGGGAACACATCAGGATCCCCCAGGAGAAGCTAGAAATGTTGCTGGGGAGGTGGATGTGTGGATTTCTTAGCTTATCCTGCTGTCCCCACGAGCCGGCCCTGCACACACAGATGAGGATGGATGCCTGGATGGAAAGACTAAAATATTCAGACATACATATGGAAAAGTCGTTACAACCATTGGTCACTAACCAAGCACTATATACCATCATGCATTGCAGTGATTGAGAAATGGTAGACAGTTGACAGAGCAGCGTGACTGAAACAAAAGATATTTGTTTGTTGTACCAGTTTCTTATCTCTGTAATAAATTACAAATTTAGTGTGGATGAATTATGCCATTATGGTAAAAAAAAAAAAAAAAGGGCTATAAAAACCCATCCTGTTAATGTTGGTTAGCCACAGTAATTGTGATTGGCAGTACGGCTTAGTCTATATATACAGTGGGCTACATGTTTTTATTTTTTTTTATTATTTAAAATTTTTTTTCATAAGCAGTTAAATTACACATTCGAGCATCACACAAAATGCGAGGGATGTTTGTTTTTTGAAAAAAGTGCAATTAATTTTTTACTACGACTGGTCCTCCAGCTGATGTTTTTTCTGGCATGTTTTAATCGTGCAGTAGAACAGATGAATTAATGATCCAGAAGAAATGACCTCAGTACTGCTGAAAGTGTTTTTTCTTTGTTTTTTTTTTTTTTTGTTTTTTCATTTGGCTGATGAGCTCACTTTGTAGTCCTCCGCTTTATATGTGTGGCTTTAAGACAACAGTAATGAATAAGTATGTTTTCACCACACAGTGTGCTGATCCATTCATTTAGTAAAGATTACTCTGTATAACTTTATTCAACAGGAAGTTCCTCACTCAGATAAAGAATCAAGACAATACAGCAGCAGTACAAAATTGACCGCTATTTCAACTTAATCTTAGTTTGTTATTGTGAAAGAAGAAGAATAGAGTGCCACTCTGGGTCAGTTCTGCATGTCCAGCCTCTGCCTTAAAGGTGTCTTCAGACTGAACGCACAGCATATCTTCCCTTGAGTGCTAGCCACCACACTACTCTATGTTAATTTGTCTCAACCAGCCGTGGTACTGTCTGGCACCATAGCAACAATCGTTTGTGTGCGTGTTCTTGTGTGTGCTTTCGAGCTCAGACTCTTACTCGTTATTGTACATCTACTAAGTCATTAAGCTGTTGGATAAGCATACATTTAAGCAAACAAAGATAAAGATACATTTTTAACTCAGCCTGCATCCCCTGTGCTGAATCACTTCATCATTTCATATTTATAACTCGCTTTGCTGTCAGTCTGAACAAGGCCTAATAGTTTGAAGCATTATAAACCAAGCTTTTTTTTTTATTATTATTTTTTTTTTAAATATCCAACCTTTGGAAAGAAAATGCAACATGTCTCAAACCTGAATTCGCTGTGTCAAGCAGGGACACTATCTTCAAAAAGTCTGATTATGTAGAAGTCTATGAGAAAATGAGCCTACTTCTCATATGATTTATTACCTCAGGTAGCACTTTTCTAATTAGTGAAGGTCTCAATTGTATGTTTATTTAGTAAATTATAGTCTCATTTAGAGTACGCAGGCGATAAAGAAGGGTGTGCTTTAGGGTGTGGCAATATTGTGAAGGTGTAACAATGTGTATCCATGGCCCTTTTCACATAGCTCCAAACATTTTGGTTTACCTCTAATTACGGAAGCTAACTTGTCAGCAGTGTTTTTTTTATGGCATAGCTATTAGCCAATCAGGTTGTCAGCAAGGCAATAATTACACAGACGAATATTTTAACAACACTTTGTTGGCATTTCAGATCTGAGGACACTGATTATTATTAAAGTCTCGAAAGTGAAATTATTTTCTGCCTTGGATAATTAACAGCTGGTGTTCAACAGTTAGTGATCACTGCTGAAGGGATCTCTGCCTCTGAAAGGAATAAGCTAATGAGTGACATCATAGTCATTCTTTTTTTTTTTTTTTCATTCATTAATTCACAAGACTACATGAGGCTTGTCAGGAAAGCACACAGGCCATGGGCTGTGAACCAATGACTGATGGTGCATTAAAACACACAGCGACAGAGACACCTGTGTGCAGAAGCAGAATGATCAATGTTCAAACCAGTGACCTGTACTCATCTTCTTTTGTTTCTCTCAGTTCAGAGCAGATCAAAATGAAGTCCGACATCTAACATCAGGGAACTGGGAGGTGACCAAGATCATCGCCTATGATGAGAACACTGAAAACCTGTAAGTCAATATGCATTTCTGATAGCGTATGGTTTGCAAATGAGATGTCTGACTTCAACGTGTTGAAAGTGATTAGTGATTACTTTAGCACGCCTGCTTGCTCTTATTGTTTTATTTTCTCTTGACAGCTATTTTCTCAGCACGGAGGGTTCAGCACGAAGACGGCAACTCTTCAGGTTTGTTTTGACCTACTTATTATAAAGCACTTAGTTCAGACAGCTGCTACACTTATGCTGGCCTAATGAGCTATTTTTAGTCACATTTATAAAATCTATCATTGAAGATCTTTAAAGATACTTGTTTTCATCACCAGGACATTGGCTTTATGTCTGGTCTGCATTAAAAGTGGTTGGACACACATTAAAGGACAATGCTGACATTTTTGTTTTACTTTAAAGGCTGACATATGGGTTTGATAATCAAATTACCAAAATATCTGATAATAATCTATAATTGCTTTGTTCATTATTATATATTACAATCGGGGGTTCTACAGAACAATCTACATCAGGCTTTGGATATGCAGAAAATCATGGTTAAATGGAAAAAAAAAAAAAAAAAAAAACTTGTAAACCTTTTTTTGATTTTTGATTTTTATTGTTTCCAATTTTATTATCTGCATAAGCCTTTAAAAAATATTTGTTAAAAGAAAAAAAAAATAGTTTAGCCAGTTAAGCAATTGTTTTTCATAAACGCCAACCCATTTTCCTCACAGGGCGTCCGTAATCTCAATATAGTTACTCTTTATTAGACATCACCAAGCAGGCTTATTTTCATAATTGATTAATTAATTAATTTACTTTTTTAAAGCAAAAAAGTTAGAAATATCAGTCAAAATTTCTGCCTAGGCCTCTAGGTGCAGTCTTCCACTTTCATGATGTAGCTTTTAATGAAAGACATTTCACATACTTAATTTCAGACATTTGTGGAAACCAAACAACATAAAAGTAATAAAAAGGGGAATAAAATAACATCTGACTCACTATACAGTGCACCTTAACAACATAAACACAAATATACAGAAAAATGACTAAAGTCTGGAAATCTACAACTTACCTTTCATGTGCATCCACTGACAAGCACGACGGTGTCACATTTTTAAAACACTGATTGGCTGAAGGGGTTCATCTGTCTGGCTATCATGTATGGCCAGCTGAAGCATGGAGCTCATGTGACTGGATGGTTCTTACCAGGCTAAAACATGTAACATATATTGATGTCTAGTGTTTTGTGTCCCAAGGAACAGAGGATATTTCTCTCATATATCATACATTTTTATAGTTCTGGATAATTGTCATTGCTTGGCACAAAGCTGTGACATGCATGAAGCTGTGAGTATGCAGGTGGATGGTTTACCAGTGGTTTTTTATGTCATGGGGGATTGTTTGATAGACCCTAAGCAGACATAAAGTAATGCCACCCTCACCATCCACCCCCCATCTGTCATTTTAAAAGTTCTGTGCAGCTTGTCTTAGTTTCCTGTTGTTTCATCTCCTCTCCTCAGTGTTAAAACTGTGGGTCTGTTCCCACGACGGTGTTTGACATGCGAGCTAAATAAAGCTCACTGCCTGTACTTCGATGCTGACATCAGCCCCACGAACCAGCACATTATCCTCCAGTGTAAAGGTAAGCCAAGAATAGTCACACAAAAATCATCTTTAGCTACCACAATGCAAAGTCATTAAAGTGGAACAGAACCAGAATCATTTTATAAAATTGTTCCGTGATTGTTCCCAATGAACAAAAGAGGGTTCTCACCTGCTGTACTCTTGTAGTCGACTTCTCTTATCACAAACTGTGCAATTGTAGAAATACACTGCTGAGCCCTGATGAGTCATCCTCAGATTTTACCGAGGCTGTTTCTCATCAAGGATCTTTTTTTTTTCTCAAAATATCTGCCTGAAGACAGCAAACTGCGTCATTTCATATATCACTATGTAAAGTTAATCTTTCGTTGCTTTTTTTTTTTTTTTTTTTTTTTTTTTTTAAATAATCAACTTATTCAATATAATCATATGACTGGAATATCAGAGCACTGGAGCATACAGACTTGAACAACTCCAGCCTAATCCTTTGGTTACAATGATCTGCAGTTATTTTTTCAGATAGCGCCTTAAAAATATCTTTAAAATCCTTATTTTTTTTATGTTGCTAATTTATTTTGCCATTTTCTTTGTGAGCTGATCTGGCAGATTGTCAGAGTTTTCCTGTTGTAATCTGTTACCCTCCAACTATTCGCTTTTAAATTCATTTCTCATCAGTTCCAAATGAGCGGCATAAAATTAAAACAATTAGCCACTTTATTGTGTATAATTACTTTTAGGTAGCGTTGCTGGGCAGTGAGTAGCTTATTTAATAGAGGATAGCATTTTATATTGTTTGTGGTTTCAATTTATTTTGAGTAGATGAGAGTGCTTCATGCTCAGAAGCATTTGGGCTCTGGCGAGGTGATTTATTGGACAATAACTCTGTTCCCTTTCCCAAAAGCAATAAAAATAATGGAGAAAGCTTGTTGTCTTTGGAGGGCCAAGTTCACATCACCCCAACAAGTTTGTCCCGACACCTGTTTTCATCAGGAGCAACACAAGCCTTTTAATTCCACTCATAAAATGCTTCTGATTGGTTTAGTGTTGGGAGCAGGTACATGCACGTAATGGAGCCATTTCTCTGTGTGACATGAGCCAGCGTAGTGAGGAATGCAAAGGTCAGAGCTAATGCAGCCGATCAACTGTAAGTCAAAGAGAGGAAATAAAGTGAGAGCTACGGCGGTACAAAGAGGAGAGCAGGAGGAATGTGGCTGCAGTGTGTGTTTCACAGCTGCTGAGGAGCCATTCAGAGAACCTGCTGCCCTATTACCCTCTCACTAGGTATAGTACTGGAGCACCATGAGGACAGCAGTCTTCATCTTACAGCCTGAGGCAATTAGGCTAATTGGTATAAGTAAGGAAGGGAAGGTGACCAGGTATTTTGAGAAAATAAGAAGCCAGCATTCAACCTTTAAAAAACACCATTTACAGTGTTTGAAGAATGCCAGAGCATTTACTTAGCAATTTTCAAAAGTGTCCCTCACCATCTGCATAGCACATATAATCATTCAGTGAGGATTAGAGACAAACAGGATGATCTTTAAATTACACTCACAGGCTTTTGTTTTTCCTTCTAGGTCCTGGAGCGCCGACTGTGATCTTACACAGCCTCAATAATTCAAGTAAGGACTGAATAATGTCGTGGTGATGATGCTTATGTGACGATCTGAGGGGAACATGTGTACGATTAGGGGGAACTACTGTCAGAAATGGAATATTCACAATTGTGTTTTCATGAATTCAGCAGAAACTAAAGCACAATGTGTTATTGTTAGCTTATAAAAACGATTTGATAAGGTCCTTTTCCACAGACATACAATGATCAAAAAATTTACAAAGTGACACCAAATGACCACAGAAAGACAAAAAGCCACGGAAAGGTTCAATACATCTAAACTAAGACACAGAAGGCATGGAGGCGCCTGATGCATGTCTTTACCAATCCCCCATAACATCCACACATGGCTTAAGGCCCTTTTTTAGAGCGCATTGCTGTGCTTCTAAAAAAGGGCCTTTGATATTGTGCATTATTAGACCCTATAGATTCTCCAGAATGCTTGGAAGGGAGTTGATTGTGCACCCACGGCATTAGCTATTAGTGAATCCTACACTGATCCATTTGCTTTTTTCAACCTGTTGTATTCCCCATAAATTGGGCTATTGTGGCTTTAAGGGTCATGCCTTCCACTCCTCACCTCAAAATTAGCGATACGATGAAATAAGCGCTCCCATACATGAAACAGGAATTATGACTACAGCTGGTGTGACACGATATTCAGCTACAACTTCTAAAGCAGATATACAGCAGGTCCATAAAGGCTCTCAACCACTTAAAACAAAAGCAAATTAACATAAACATGTATGAAAATGGTTACAAAATGAGAAGTTTTTTTTTTTTTTTTTGATCTCATTCAATCTCATTTAACCCTCCTCTACATGGACACTATTAGCTGCATGAAGCTCATCCAGCTGTACTGGATTTGTTGCCATGTTGGCTGTAGCAGAGCCTCATCAATGGTCCAGTAGCATCAGTGATCTTAAGCTTTAGGTCAGCGATGTCCCGTATCTTTGTTCCAGACACCATATCTTTAACAGAACCCCATAGAAAGAAGGAGCCCATTGTGTTTCATTGAGCCTTCTCTGGAGGAGGAGCCATTCTATATTTAACATTCACCACAACTTGTTGTATCTATCATTTTTAATTGTAAAGACACTTTATAGTCACCCTGGACAGGAATTACTGTTCTGCAGATAGTTCAGGTTGATGATTAAGGCTTGAAACTAACAAAACAAAAACAATCACACAGCGTTCCATTTTGCAGGAGAAACCTCTCATTCCTGTGATCTGTTTGAGAGCATAATCAGCTAACTTTGTGATTGCCTTGATGGGGTTAACTAGGCCAAGGTCTGAGTCTATTAGAACGTTGTCTTTGCAAAACTTAAATGGAGGTTGAGTTTCCCTTTTCCAAAACTGGCCTTCTGTCAGAGCCAACAGCGTTTAAAGAAAACACCATATGAGATTCGTCTCAGTCAACAGGGGGGCTCACGAATCTGTATTTCTTCCTTTTCCTCTCCATTCTGTCCCACAGGATTCACACACATGCTGTATGCACACACAAACACTGACAGTGCACACAAGCTGCTTGTTGTTATCCGTGCATGTATGTCTATCAGATTTTTTCCAGCTAAAAAGTTAACAGCTGTGCTGCAGAAAAGCAAGCAATTTGCCCAGGGTTATTTGGATAGACCCTCCATCCACAGCTGGGAACTCAAGGCCCCTGGCGGTTTCATAATGAGGCGTCTATTGATTTTGGGTTTTCCATTAGAAGTGCTGGATGAATTCCATTTCATTTAGCTGCTTCTCAGATGGCTTGAATGGAAAAATGGCCAAACCAGAAAGTCATTGTTTATTACATGTGGAGGAAATACACAATAAGCAAGCTGCTGGTTGTTAAATGCCTTTCAGAAATGAAACCTTTTGACTGTATTGCATTGTGCGCATCCAAATCTATCAGTAATACAAACAACCAGTATTATGGTGGTTTGAATAAGGGTCCCCTGCAAATGATTTTGTTTGCTTTGCCAAGAATATTGTAAAATTCCATCTATTTCAGTTTTTCCCAAATTCCCTTTGTTTTTGAATCATTGGCAGAAAACACAAGTTACCTTTGGTTTAAAAAAAAAAAAGTGATTTAGCATAGTCTTTGATTGCATATTTCATATTACAAATCTCATCACTCACGGCTAAATCCCAAAGAGATGAAATCCAGGAATGTATTCAGCCTCCTGAACATTTTAAATGAAACAATGTCAGAAACAATCCACGAGACTCAGATCTCATCTGTCTTACCTGCACCTCCTCATCTCATCTCATTATATCAGCGGCTGCGAAGACAAAGCCTCGTGTCATTACGGGTCATTTTTATGCAGCGCCACTTTGATTATTGGCAGCAATTTTTTGAATCTTTCATTCTTTAAACCCATTCCCATCATCTTTACAGATTACTACATCCTTGAAAACAACTCATTGCTGAAGGCGGCCTTAAAGTACAAAAGGATCCAGCGGACTGACTTCAGAACTGTTGAAATGGAACATTTTGGTGAGTGTTGGAAAGTGAGGGAGTGTGCTGGTTTCTGTTATGTTTCTGCTAGCCTCTGAATAACTGGTGATGCAATTCTTTTATTGTATATTTTCAGAATTACCTCTGAAGCTGTCTTATCCTCCAGACTTCTCGGACTCCCGTCACTATGGACTGCTGCTGGTGATGTGTGTACTCTTTATTATGACAAAATAATACCACCCAGCATGTCAGAAATACATACTGAGAAATGGGATTTTATTCTGACATGAATTTCCATCTCATCCAATCCTCGGCCAACATGTTTATCCAAGAAGCAATACAGATGAGGAAATGAACTGCATGTAGTCAAAGCCTGATGTATCCATAGGTTTCCAAAAACACATCAGTGAGACAAATTGTTGGACTGGGTGACATGTTCCTTCATCACAAAAAACACATGTATTTATTCTGAATAGCCCTCATATACACTGTCCAGCTGCTGTAAATACTCATGTTAGCACTAAATCTGTATTTATCCGCAGAAGAAAATTGTCTGCAATCGACAAGCGATATAATCCTTTTAGGTAATGTTTTCTTTAATAAGGAAAAAAAAAGTGCCCACACAGGATACTAATTCTATGTGTTTGTATTAAGTCTTTAATATGAACCATTACATTCGTACATACCAAAATTTTAGCTAAAACACACTCACAGTGCCACCAACAGGGATTGAAATAATAAAAAAAAAAGGTTTTCTAATGGAATTGATGGCTTTTTACTTTAAACTTCAAATTAAAGTAAGTTATGTTATTTAGGATCACACACAAAAAAAATACTGAATTGAGCATGAACATCAAGCCAAGTCTTATTAAATAAAAAAAATAAAAAAATAAAAACTAAATGACACACTTCGCTTCAAAAAAGTGAAAAGACATCGCTGAAATGTCAAATTTTGAAGACAAAAACATGCAGTACACTATAATAGCAACCTGCCAATCATGCAGTACCCCTCCATGAAGCACATTTATCTACATTTCTCTCTAATGGGATTTCACACTAATGTTCAAGATCATGGATTCAATATTAATCGAATAAGAACTTTAGTCAATTACCTTTGACTTACTTAGAAACGTGCTCCTTTTTGCAGCCTGCAGAGTTGCCCCCTGCTGGTCTTTTTGAAATACTGCTTCTTTTTTTTTTTGCACATTCTCATTGGCTCCACTTTTCAGATCCAGAGTTTGCTCACTGTCTCAAGCATTAATCTACTTCTCATTGGCACTTTTACAGTCTCAGTTTGATCTTTTCTAGTCGGGCCTCTCTGAGTGTTCTTCATGCTCTGTTCAGTGACAGCGCCCCTGGTGGTCAGGCTGTGAACGACCGCTTCTCTCTGGACTGGGACTCAGTGCTGGTGAGCTCGGACAGCATCATCGTGGCTCGACTGGACGGCCGGGGCAGCGGCTTCCAGGGTCAGAGGATCCTGCATGAGGTCCACCAGAGACTGGGAACTGTTGATGTTCAGGACCAGATTGCAGCAGTAGAGTAAGTTATTAAATTCTTTATATTCTCAAACTGATATTTGGAGTGTAGCAACACAGAAACACCGTTATCCAAAAGAATATGCATAATTGGAACATGGTGGTTTTTCAGCTAAGCAGTTGCAGCTGCTGCTTTCTTCTTAGCTGTTATCTCAACAGACTTTGATTGAAATTTACACTTTTTTTCATTCCTTGGAGGTGTAAACACAAGGAATAAAACTTTAAAGCTTTTATTTGCAGTCTCTTGCCATGCATCTTGTGCGCTTGTCAGTGTGATACTGGGTTCTGCTTATTACATAGTTCTTCTCTGCTCTGATGTCTCTAATCCACCAGCAGGAAATGTTTCTCTGTGCTCCAGCTGGACTCCTTTCATTTCCAGCCAATTTCCTATTATTCCAGAGGTCACCTGCTATTGTTATCACTCATGATATGAAAGATTTAACACAGGAAATACACTTGAATATTTTTTACATCATACTGGTCTTTGCAGAATATTAAATAACTGAAATATGAGGGATTTTACAGAATGGACAATGGGACCAGTGTAGTTAAATCTGGTGTATGATAAGCTATTTTTCACACATGCAGTCCAGTCACATGATCTCACGAATGATGCTTAGCTAATAAATAGCGCTTGTTTTTCAATTCAAGCAAAGAGTTTTTTTTTCTCCTCTAACCTGAAGCCACAACTCACAGCAGGTTACTAGAGAGATTACAGCGACCTTAATTTGAAAACAATTATTATCTCATTAAACTACATTTGCTCATTACTTTGCAATAATTAGCAAACATTACTGGTATGCCCAAAAGTGACAGCCGCGCCACTACAATCTTGGGTATCAATCTTTTTTTTCAACCAGGCCATTTGCACTGAAACATTTTGAGACTGGATCTCCATAATTCTATTAGATGTAACTACTGAAAGACTAGTCACATAACTCTAATTAAGTGGCAGTAGACAGTGAAGAAAAAGAGTAGAAAACACGTAAAAGTAAAACAGACATTTTCGTTTTTTATTGACAACATTGCTGTTTTTGAGTTTTAGATAAAGAGTTCATTTATAAATACAGATT
>JAOWBC010000002.1:2300014-2310259 GCA_028566105.1 Hypoplectrus providencianus
CCTTCCATCATCTTTTCATCTGTTCCCAGAGAGACTCTGCATGTTGATTTGTATGTTCTGCAACTGTCACAGCATTTTTTTTTTTTTTTTAATTCTCATCATTTCAGTCCCTAGCTGAGGAAATGCTATTTACACACACGTCTGATGTTTTACACTTGAGCCCAGCCAGCTCGACAGCCGCTCACAATCATTAAATAAATCTCCACCTCCACTCCCTACGATGCCAGACGGCATTATTTGTGTCCGACGCTTTCATTAGCACTGACCACAATAACTGATGTGTTTCCTTGTTAGCTCCCATACAGAGGAGGGATATTAGTGTGAGCCGGATGCAACTGTTCCCCCAAACACACGAGACGAACAAAGAGCTTGTCTTCTGTCTTTGATGGATTCTCAGAACTGTCAGTGCTCCAGGAGCCAGGCTGGTGCCAGTTAATCATCGGACTTTTATTTATTTATAAAGCAGGAAATTGTTATTTACCACAAATTTAAACATATTACTACAGTAAGTATGCTTGTAAGGAGTCGAGACTGTCTTTATAGCCAGTCGAACTATATTCAGGTTCCATCGTTGCGTTAATTAGGTTTGAGCAGAACAATAACCATAATAATCAAAACCTTCCATTGACCTAATTTGTTTGATTAGACCATTTTCTGGAATAATACAAGTCATTTTTTCTTACTTATTGTACAGGGATTGCAGGTTTACAGAAACAGGAGACAGGAAATGGATTTATGAACTTTTCTTTCTTTTAAGGTTGAAACCAAGCTGCATGTTCTTTAATGCATTGGTTCCCAAACTAGGGTATGTGTATCCCCATGGGTACATAGAGAGACTTAACTGAAAAATTAAATTGACTTGCATTTTCAAAGTCAAATAAAGAAACTACATTTTCAAACTGACCTAAAAAATAAACTGGCAATCATTTTAGTCTGAGTTGCCCGGTCCCATTGCTAAAAATACACTCATGTATGCCTTGTGGCGTTCAGGTAGCACCCTGCTATAAAGTTACTTTCGTGTTTTTGGATTTCCATCCACCAGTTTAGACCTTTGGTCACAATGTGTGGCAGGTGCACCATGTACATTGAAAATACAGGTGAGACCACATTTTAAAGCAATAGAAAATGACAGAGAGCCTTCCTACGCTATTTTTCCATCATAATTGAGAACCTTAAAGGGTCACCTTGCAAAAACCATATATATCACCTTGATATGATTTGAAAGCTGAAACACTCCAAATCCAATGAGATTTTATCCATGTGTGATGATGTTACTCCCAGTAGAAGCCATTTCATTGTATTCTGACACATTCTTTCATCTGATGTCACTAAATAAAATGAGCTGCAGTGACTACATGGATGATCATAGCCTCATGAAACTTCAAAACAACAAATTACAGACCTAGGACAGAGGATGGAGGTTTTCCTGCCAATTAGGGGGTTTCCTAAAGAACAGAAGAGCTGACCATCCAATCACAGAGATATCTACAACATCTTGTGTCGTCAGAATAGTTGAGTTTGCTCCAAACTGTGTAACATTCATATGTTACACATGTTCTTCTGTTTTATATTGTGGCAACAATTTATGAGACATAACTAAGCGTGGAAATGGCCTTCATATACTATAAATATATATTCTATACACATCATCCTCCTCCAAGCTGTATCATATCATATCATTAAAGTTCTTAACACTTACTTTCACTAACTGAATGCCTTATCCAGTTGTCCATTCATATATTACATGACTAAAGATAAGAACAACTTGTGACACAGTGCTGAGCTCTTAGCGTTCAGATGCTGTTCACCTCCTCTCTGTGACATCTGCTGTCGACCTGTTATCTCCCCTTGAAGGTCTAAACTCTCCCATTCCCACCTCTTCAAATCATTAGCTGCTGCACAAAAGGTTGGCCATGAAATAAAATCAACCTTCTCTGAGAAAATCATTTTCTACAAACCAGGCTTCCTCTCTGCAGAGAACCATCACATAAACATTGTACATCATCCACTTGTGAGCATTTACTTTGGCGTAGAAGGAAGGAGGGGACGATTCATTCCCTGTTCGCAGTGAATTAGGCGGGCTGACCTTCCTGCCTCCGTTCTGATTACCTTGCCGGCTTCTCTTGAAGTGGGAACTGATCTAATCAGAACCTCGGCCATGCAGCACCATGCTCTTCATCTCTTTTTATACCTTTCTCACATTACCATTCTGTTTCAACATGCAACTCTTCAAGCCTGTTTTAAGCCCTTTCTCTGGGGGTGCTTTCCTTCACCTTTTTTATGTGTTGCCCATTAATTATGAATGAGACATAGGTCTCTGAAGAGAGCCAGAGGAGCAGTGATGGTATAGGGCCAAGGGTAGGGGTATACGCTGGGGATTGTGCACCTTCTTGAAGAGGAAATAGAGAGGAGGTCCTGCAGCGCTGCATCTTATTCTCCTCCTTATCAAGCAGAGATGAGCACCATGCAGCTATGAGATGAACCCAAACAGTTCATCAGGAAGTCAATTAGAAATGCCACCATGCTTTTTTAAGGCAGATTGATGTACCATTGGTGCATTTTTACTGCTGTGAATAATAAATGCAATCACTCATTCTATGTGGACAGAGTTATAGTCGACACAGACTCAACCTTGAACCCCCCACTCGCAGTGAGAAACAGGATCACATTTCCACTTTCCTGTGGATTCTCTGCTGCATTTGGGACTGGAGCCTTGACACACTTCACAGTACAGTATGGGTGCACGGCTGACAGAGAATGATTAATGCACGGGTCTATTTAAGACTTTTTGTAATTATGGAGAGAATGGAGTCAAAGAACGTAAATCCACAAAGGGAATAACCCTCGCAGTAAGACATCTGTGATGAATTGAAAACTGAGCCTGCGACACATGTACCATAGAGAAATGTTATAATATTTTAATGATGTTTGACCTAGTCTTTGACAAACTTCTGAATTATAAGTACAACTATGGATAGTCATAGTGATGTCATGAAATTAAAGAATACCACTCTGGGGGTTCATGGCAATACATTTAATTTAGCCATTTTCATTCATCATTCATAAATTAAAGCACAATGCCTTCTCTTAAGATCCCAGTATTATAACTATGAAATGACTTTCATAACTGTCAAGTTGTAACAGCAGACTTTGTAAGTGATAAGACAGTAAAAGTAATATATTTGTTTAATGAGGCTGCCATCAGACAGCCCTGATTCAAAAGAAGTTACATACATTTATTTCTAGTGAAAAATAATTACTGGTATCTATAATCAATATATTATATTAATCATATAATATTCTTTTTCCAGTCAAATGTCATTTCTACATGTGGGATTATATAACAGATGTTTTGAATTAACATTTTAACATCCAATTTACAGCTCAAAATACCATTTTCATTATTACAACAACTTCCAAGTATTTTTTTTTTTTTTTTTTTTGCTTTAAGGGGAGCTGTGTATACATATTCCTAAATGCATTTTGTAAACTCTGCTTCCAGCT
This sequence comes from Hypoplectrus providencianus, assembly GCA_028566105.1. Lineage (NCBI taxonomy): Eukaryota > Metazoa > Chordata > Actinopteri > Perciformes > Serranidae > Hypoplectrus > Hypoplectrus providencianus. The sequence goes on from JAOWBC010000002.1 coordinate 2,303,519, forward strand.
TAAGCATTATGATGTTAATTTACATCATTATTATCTTCATAAAGTGCAGAAATACTGCACCTGCACACAGTCAGGCCTGGATCCACAATAAAACCACGGCTGAGCCTTCTGAGGCTCATGTTGGGACATTAATAGTACACCATGTGACAGGAAATCGCAATCAAACGCAGCTTGTTGCTGTTAAACTGCCAAGAACACAGTAGGATAGTGAATTGATACAATAAACTGTAGGCATGTGGGCTCCATTGCAAAAACACAAAGGCACAATTATACTTGCAGTAATTATTTTTTTTTAACTTGTTTTGTCATTAAAAACTAAAAGAGGCAACGCATGAAGAATTCAAAAGGTGAACCTGAAATTAAATTTTAACATCTTCTTATTAGAACAATGATTTTTCCAAAAGGACACTCATAGGATGAACTTAATTGCAAAGTAATAGTGTAGTGTAGTGTAACATCCGGTGATGTGTCCTGTGAAAAACCAAGATGCAATGATGCATGTGGTAGTTAAGTGTGGAAGTAGTTGTTTTTAATCCCTAACCGTTCTCAAATGTTTGTGTTTTTTTTTGAAAATGTTAACTGTTTCTTGTGAACACGGTAGTTACTTAGTACTTTGAAAAGGCATGATGTATTTCACTATATAGCATAAACTGAGACATTACCAAATACTGTTTATGTCCCATGTGAAACCAAAATTTTACATATTTTAAGTTATGCTATTTACATAAATTGCCAAAAATAAGAAACTTATGCCTGTGACTTCTTTTAAAGCAAATTATTATTATTTTTTTTTAACTTTAGCAAGTGTTTGGATTTACAACACTGTGTGTTTCAAATTGCAACCTTACTCTGAGAGAAAATATGTAAATAATAATTCAATTTCAGTCAACTGTTTTCCAGCAGAGAGCCATTGCCTCAGACTTGGGGGGGCTGGCCCTTATGCCTACCACTTCACACTGAGGCTGCAAACTTCCCCAGTGAGTGCTGGAGGTCCTGGAAAGATAGGCAAAAACAACCACATCATCTGCAAATAGCAGATGTTCACCAAAATGAAGCCCTGCCTCCCCTGAGCGGTTGCATTAACAATGAAATGCACAATATCTGGTGATACTTTTTTCTGGAATGATCCAAAATTCTAAAGGTACCTGAGAGAAAAAGGAAACAATATCCAAAAATAAAAAAGAATGTAATATTTTCAGTGTTTGGGTCATAGAGTAGTAGTCATACTTGCAGTCAGGATACATAGACTGCAAGTATCCACGAATGCTACCACTATATTATACTACACTGTAGTATAATATAGTGGTAGCATTAGTGGATAAGTATTGCACTGTGTGCACCATACAGTTTCAGTCCTGCTACTTGCAGGCATTTATTTGCAAAATCTTACTAAGCATAACACAATTTACAGTCGTATACTGTTGTATACCTGAGTGCGCAGTAAGCTCCCAAGGAACACACTAACAACTCATGGGAATATTCCCATGTTTAAATCAACCATCAGCATTTTAGTAACAGCTCTGTCTAAAGCATAGATCTGACTGTTGATTGTGTCCAAAAACAAACTAAAGCAGGGATATAATTCAATCTTGTGGAAGTTGACAGTGAATTACCCAATGCACATATGTGACAGCAGCATGTATAAAAGAATGTGGGTCTGAATGCAGTAAAAAGCTGGAGAGAAAACATTGTCATGATGTCTGGAAGTTTTTTGTTACGATTTCTTAACTTTCTTTTATCCCACACCATCTTTGTATTCAGTTGGAAGCACAACACATAAAAAACACTGCTAATTACTTACATCTTTGACAGTACTGTAGAATGGGGCACAGATGATTGACTGTAGTTATCCTCCTCCGGAAACTTGTTTACTCTTCTAGGGGAGCCACTCTGCATGATTGTCTCCCTGTGTTTAAAGCCCACAGTTTACTGGAATCATTTTGTACTTGACTCCCATTGCCAGCCTGGGTCTTTGCACAAGGTATTATTTGAAGGTTTGACTTGCAGAGTCAGAGTAACCCTCACTTTCTCCCTGACATGACTTCCTGCCAGCAGATGGGCTTACACCCCCTGGTCAGCGAGTGGAAAAATCTTAGAGTTTAGGGAGGCTCTTTGTTGTGTGTGTGTTTGTAGCCTGGAGGGTCTGTGAAAAAAAATCCTTGGGTGCAGCATCCCCTGGACTGAAGCCATCTGTTTTTATCGTTGTACGTTGTGTTGTCATCATCATTTCACTTTTACGTCTGTGGTGATTCATTAAAATCCCAACAAGTTCCAGTGCAGACAGGATTTTTAAAAGCCTAACATGTTGGTGAAGTGTGCAGCGCTAACAGCAGGAGGTCACCAACTGATCTCCTGACCGCGGGAGATTTTAAATCAATATTTAATTATTAACCACAGTAGTGGAGTGAATACTGGAAAATTAAACACACTTACATAAATGCTGCAACAGTCTGTAGCATTTAGCACAGTATGATGGGTGCTGGACTGGTGAATGAAAATTTCATATTTTTTCTGTGGCTCCATGGCTTTGTGCGTGTGTGTGTGACAGAGAAAGAGAGAGAGAAAGTGAGAGAGGTGTGTGTGTGTGTGTGTGTGTGTGTGTGTGTGTGTGTGTGTGTGCCTCCCTGATTGATCCTAGCCTACACACCTACCCCTAACTGCACACTTTCAATCCATCTCTGTGCAATCAAGCTAGCCCAGTTCTTCTTCATCCAATCGTTGCCAGATCATTATTTCAGCCATGGTGGATATATCACACTGAACCACAGGTAACAGGACTCAAAAGCAGGCTTAGACTCATGCAGTAATCAAGCAAATGTTCCAAATCAGCAGATGCAATACAAATCATCCAAAACAGGCCAGGAAAACATACAGGTACACTCACAAAGAAGACACTGGAATGACTGGCACAAGGATCCAAGGGAAATTGGCAAAAGGATGGACATACCTAAATGCTGAAAGTGAGGGGAGACAATGAGACACTGGTGTGGGTAATCAAGGGAGGGAGAAACGCACAAGGAGCGAGGAGTGAAAAGACCTGACACACAACAGGTACTAGTACTAGGAAGTTACACTGATGAGACAGTATAGATCAGTGGACCGTCGCCGGTCCATGGGTCATTTGATACTGGGCTGCACAGGAACAAAAAAATAACATTGCTTCAGTTTAATTCAGAGTCTGTAAGATGTTTTGCTTTGAAAAATGAGCAGTAACTATCACTCGATGCATCACTTGACACATCACATGATAGTTACCGCTCAATTAAGTCAACAAACTTGCAAAAAAAATTGATAAATAAATGTCCTTGCAGAGCTTTTTTCATGTCTCATTCAAGAACAAAACCACAGAAAAAACTGGACACTTTGCACAGAAACAAGCACAGGGCTCCCACTGATACTGTGTCAATGTTCATTCTATGCAAGAGAAGTGGTGAATGGTGAAAAGTGAATTTACATCTTTGCATTGTGTGGAGTTCAGTAATGGTTGAACAGCAACAATTACTATACAAACCAGAAAAATGATTCCCGTGCGTGTCACATCCTTTACTGAATATATTGTCATGGCGTTGGTCACAAGTGTGACTGTACCCAAAATGTTGCAGCCACAAGGAATTGTGGAGATTTTCTCTTTTATTTTCTTAAAGGGTTTTATGGTTCTGCAAAGGAGATTGGAAAGAAAGCACAAAGGCATCTATCTTTGCAAGAAATCAACTAGCTATTATCATGGCTGCTACAGAGATGGTTCCAGATCATTTCACTCAGTTAGGAAGCAAACAGGACTACTCAGCTGCAGCCCCAGTCTGCTGCTCACTAGCTTCCTAGATAGCTTCACCAGATCTACATTGGTGCTCCGCTCCTGCCTTCAGCTGCTGGACTTCCCCATCATCCATCTTCATTCCCTGGAAACCCTGACAATGAACCTCTCTTTATCCATTCACTCTGAGTCTGTGTCTGCATTTTAGTGTCCCCGAGCCGATTGTAACACCAGAGCAACCTGCCATGTTAGCAGAATGCAGCAGACTTTAGTAATCAGTGATCCATTTGGTTTAACACATTGTGTCTTAGTAAAATCAAAGCTAATGGCAGTGTATTTAATTTTATGTGTATCCAATACCCTCACAGGATATTGTTCTATTCAGCTGTGTGAAGAGCATATATCATCTGGCCAACAGTTCAATTTTCCCTCAGTAGATAGACCATCTTCTGCTAATGTCTGCGCCCACTGTCTGTAAGTGGATCATGCATAAAGATGTCTGCTGCTTCTCTGACACACTTCATTACTTATGATCTACAGTATGATATGCTGAGTATAGGTATACCTTACTGTGCTGCTCATGAACCTAACAAAATGCACTAACCTAGAGGTAACTGGCACAGGTGATGTGATATTTTGCTCTGTCTGAAAATTAAAAAAGAATAAAAAATAGAGTTTTAAACTTGGGCTTGGAGCTACTTTGGGACCAGAGCTGCTGCAATTACACTGGTGCACAGGCCATATGTTTCTGCACCCTGCAGGGATTCATTAAGTTGCTCTGTAGGTGTGAAGCAGTGTTTCGTGTTGAGCCTTAAACAGGTGTTTTTATGTATATTGTTCTCTCTGTTATTGTAAAACGGTGGTGCTACAGCAGACATGATGCAGTAATTATTTTGGTGGAATTTAAAAAAAGACATATTAATAGACACACACACACACAAAAAAAAAAACACTTTTCTTTGGACTGTGCAGTGTGACATGATGGGTGAGCTAGTTGAATTCTCCACACACTTGTTTACAACTGCTTCAAGTTTTAATATAAAGCATCATCACATCCTCTTTCCTTTGTCAACACGTTTGAAATGAATCCGGCTCAGCTTTCAGATCCTGTTAGAGGATATCTGCACCTTTCTGACAGATCAAATGATTTCATAAAGCTTCATATTCCCAGCATTCTCAGTCTCCCCTACAGCCACTGTTGTTATTCTGAATTCCTTCTCTTCTATTTCTGTTTTCCACATGTTCTGTTTACTTCCACGTCCCACAGGCATGGCATGTAAATAAATTAGCAATATGCACCTGCAGTGTGTAAATGTATTCAGTGCAAATATTCAACTGCATTGCTATTTTTGGACAAGTTCATCCTCAGTCTGAGTATGTCTCTTCCTTTGAAGAGAAACTCAGCACTATAAAAATAGGTTGTTTGTGAGATGTCACACACCTCCAAGGTTCAAACAAGTTCCTTTAAGAGATCACAGAAGAAAAAAAGAAACAGTATATATTCCCATCAAGTATTCTCTGTATGTCAATTTGAATAGTTCATATGGGGACAACTCCAATCAAGGTCCAGTATTAACTGGTTTGGTCGAATTCTCAACAGAGACATGCACCATTTTGCTATTTGGGAAAAGCACAGCTCATATGATTCTGAGATCGTTGCCAAGGCAGTGCAACATGTTTATTTAAAGGGAAGTTGCAACTAAAACTACTGAATTCTCCTGATTTTTACCTCAATAATTTAGCTCCATTAGTAGCCTTCGTGGTACCATGCGTGCATCATGGCTGGTTTCTCTGCCCTGAAGGAGATTCAGACACAGTTTGAACCTCTAATCAGAGGCCATTCAGGGTGCCACTGTGCACCACAGTTGCAGGTGTCCCACATCAAGAATGGATCCTCAAATGGCTGCACTTGAAGGATACTACTTCAACAACATCTGCCAAAGGCCTGTCCCAATGTCAAGGTCCCTCCAAAGGACAGTCCTTTCTTTGGCAAATTTTCAAGGGTTCTTGTGTTTACCCCTCATACCCATAAAGCCTTGCACACACAAGTCCACCAGGAGATTTAAAAAAGGCAAATAAAGAAGCAGCAAAGGCGGTGGCCCGATATGCATTTAAATGTAAATGTTTTCAGTAAACCATAATATTAGTTCAGTATGATAATAATATAGGAAGGAAGCTGGGCCCCTGTATATACACAACAGACAACAGCGCTCCTATCATTATTAATATTTAGGTCCCGAGCACCGAAACCGGGTGCAAGGAACCTATTGTTTTCCGTCCGTTTTTTATTAGGTCCCGAGCACCGAATAGGTGGTGCGAGGAACCTATTGAAATTGCAATGTTTTGTTTTTGTTTTATTCTCCAAAATAAATCGTTTATTTAGAGGCTTTATCATATTCAAAAACTCACATAATTGACTAACTTCATAATTGGTCAGTCCCATCAGGAGGACAAACTAAGGATCAAATGTTGTGATTTGTTTTTGTTGTTATTTGTTTAGGCCTTATAATTTAAACAGCTTTGTGTAGATATATGTGTTTGCTTTCTTCTGAACTAATAAATGTTTCCAACACAAGCAAAACTGTATTTCAACTGTAGTATAATAATTTTATCAAAAAGTTATCTGCAAGAATAAAAAAAATGCATGGATGCATCTTTTTGTTAGCTGACGCAACTCATCTTAAAAGCTTAATTTTTTATAATAAGTGTATAAGTTTAGACTTTCACATTTTGGAAAGGAAATAATTTTTACTAGTTACAGCAAGGATGTTGGTTGAAGTTGTTTTCTTAACCTATTGGTTTAGCTTTTGCTTGTTTTGTTTTTTTCTTTTTATCTGTAACAGAACAAATAAAGCTCAAAATCAACGTTGTTGCTAACAGCTGTAATATCTCAGACTAGAAGATATTACACAGGAAAAAAAAATCCATCCATCCATCCATCCATTATCTTCCGCTTTATCCGGGACCGGGTCGCGGGGGCAGCAGAC
>JAOWBC010000002.1:2318164-2328942 GCA_028566105.1 Hypoplectrus providencianus
TTGGATCCATACTTATCTAATTGAGAATTTCCATCATGGACGTCCAGAGGACAGGATCTATGGTTCGGCCTCCCAGTCCTATGGATAGTCTGGAGAAGCAGCTGAGCTGCCCCATCTGCCTGGACATGTTCACTAAACCTGTGGTCATCCTGCCATGCCAGCACAACTTGTGCCGCAGTTGTGCCAGTGACCTCTACGACTCTCGCAACCCGTACCGCTTCTCTGGAGGCGTCTTTCGCTGTCCTACTTGCCGTTTTGAAGTTGTGCTTGACCGCCATGGTGTGCATGGCCTCCAGCGTAACCTGTTGGTTGAAAATATCATCGACCTCTATAAGCAGCAGCAAGAAGGCAGCAACAGTGGAAGCACAGAAACCACCCTGAAGCCTAAAGAATCCAAAGAGCCAATGTGCCAGGAACATGAGGATGAGAAAATCAACATCTATTGTGTGACCTGCCAGGTACCCACCTGCTCCATGTGCAAAGTGTTTGGCCAGCATAAGGACTGTGAGGTGGCACCTTTAGCAAGTGTTTACCAGGCCCAGAAAGGTGAACTGAGTAATGCTATCGATACCCTTGTTGCCAGCAATGGCCGCCTGCAGGCCCTGTTAAATCAGATGGAAGATGCCTGTCGTGCTGTGCAGGAAAATGCTCAGCGTGCTAAGCAAGGCCTGGCTGAACGCTTCGACCTGCTTTATGCTGTCCTTGAAGAGCGCAAGACTATTCTACTTGAACAAATTGGAAAAGAGCAAGATGAAAAGGTGGCAGCTCTGCGGGCACTGGCTCAACGTTACGGTGAACGACTGCAGACCAGTTCAGAGCTCACAGATACAGCTGTGAGGGCGTTGGAGCAAGGTGGTGCTGCTGAGTTTCTGTTGGCTTCCAAGGGCCTCATTTCACAGACCAAAGATGCAGCTAAAAGCTCACTGGGCGAAGATAGGCCAGAGCCCGGCTTTGAGAAGATGGACCACTTCACATTGTCAACAGAGCATGTTGAAACAGTCCTGGCAAAAATGGACTTTGGTGTTTGCGACGATGATGACTTTGAGGATGCAGAGGAGGAGGAGGAAGAGGAATAATGGAAATTGGAGACATTACGGACTTTTAGGAATATTGTTTATGCTTTCGAAGGTTTTTTGACACGTGTTTATGGCAAGGACTGCATTTGATGTTGAAAGACATACAAGGTTACGGTGGATGTGGGCTAAAATGGCTTGCCCTTTCAGTGCAATATTTAATTTCAATGTACCATTCATACCTTTTCTTAACTTCTTTTTATACTTTTGTACTTGTAAGCAAGTTAAATGGAGAAATTGGAGTAGATCAATGTGAATATAGAACGTCTGAAGATTGATAAAACACAATTTTTTCTCAAATGTAGCTAATGGAGTAGTAGTTACTTGTGTTTGTTTTTTTCACTTTGTCTAAGTTTGTGTTGAATTGGTGATCAGCTGATCTTCCTGTAATCACCAAATCTATCTTCAATGAAATGTGGAATAAAGCTGCATGAAGTTAAACACCAATTTTCTTTATTGCTAAACTAAAACATGACCTTCAGGAAACCTCTAAAGGCAGGAAACATAAGTATTTTTTTTTATATAATATAGACTTTATGGAGTGTGTCCATCAAAATATTTCTCAGTCAGTTGCTGCTCTTACTTGGCAACAGGCTGCACTTAAAAATAAAAGCCCTTGCCATGTCCTGTCTGCTTTGCCTTTGCTGGTGAAAAGTGGGGGCTATTTTTAAGAGGTGAGAGGGTGAGAAATGATAGCGGCCCTGGAATAGGCGCGGGGAACGACAGGCCAGGTCCTGTTTCTCTTCCATAAAAACTCCCATCCTCCCACTCATGGACGTCTTGCTCAGCAGCTCGAGCCCAACTCTGGAGTGTCATACTAAGAAAGGTCGGTCCAGTTGCCACACGAGTCATCTCCTAACGGTCAAGAGGCCATGGTAAAAATACACGTCTGCATGGGGACTGGGTTACAAAAAGCCCCTGGAGATGACCTGCTTGGCTGTGTTGGGAGCGTTTGCTCAGAGTTCGCATGTCTTTTCTAATATGTAGACAACCAGGTGCAAGAAAGTTGTTCCAACAAGAAGCAGTTTTATTGAGTTGAATATGTGGTTTACTTTAAACAGATGGGAGATTAAGTCTGACCAAAGCAGGGGAAAACAACTCAGTTTCCTTAGCACTCATTTATCAACCACAATGACAAAACAATAGTATTTCATCCACATTTCCCTGGAACCACTTCATTTAAATGGTCTGATTTAATCTTCATATTGTCTAAACCAGGGTTGCAGATATTACTCTACAACCATAACTTTGATTAAAATCACAACACTATAAAAATTGATGTACTTTTTAACACATTTGATATAGTAACACTGCCTCTCTAAAGTTTTTCATCTTAATATATTATCAGTCCTTCCACCTCTTTTTGGACAAGTACAATAACAGAGAGAACAGGAAGCACTTTGGACAGCAGAATTGGAAAGTGCTCTTGACAAATCTCCGGCCTTCCCCTCACAGCTGTCTTTTCTCATCCCACTTGTTATTGTTACTGCTGCAACAGACCAGGGGCTGACTGTTGGTACACATAAACCGTTGCTAGGCTATAAAACACCAAAGGCCACAACCCCGAGGCATTTACGTGATAGCTGCAGAGCGGCAGCAAACACACACCGGTAGGCCTATATGTTGTTCCGTGCTGTTGTGAGGCCCTCTTAACGCTAGTTATCTCCACAGACTACAGCACCATGTCAAATCAGGCTAGATAAATGTTGTGGCTTTGACGTTTCAGTAGCCCGAGCCAGTGCCTGTTGATAAAGACGTCAGTGGTTTGTAGTGTAAGCACTCCACCACATACAGCCTCCATGTTTCATCATATGCAAGCTTCATTTAAAGTGATCTAATTGATGGTAATTCTGGAAATCCTTATTTTTTTCATGTGTGTTTGGGCCTTTTTATCACATCAAAGGTTCCCTCAGAACAAATGCACTATTTGGTTTCCAACAAAGCCAGATGCTAGAAGCCATTTATGGCAGAGCTTTTCCTCTGAGTAGTTTTATTTCAATCCCTTACCAACTCCTGACTGTTGTTAAGTATTTTGTGCCTGTGTGCTTATTTGGAGTGAGCAGGAGATGGAGTGGTTAGAGGTACCCACTTCATTAAGTCAGACACACAGAATTACCCTAAGAACACCTTAAAATGGAACATTTGCAAGAAGAGGAAGTACATGAGCAATTGTGTCATTGGTGAAACAAATTGAGCTAGAAAATGTCCACTAACCTGTCTATGGTAAATGGTGTTGAAATTCAGACATTTCAGAAAATCTTGGGAATAATAGATCATAAGAGTTATTTGATTCGTTTACCCAGTAACCTGGAAAATATATATATTTTTTTTATTGAACTTAAATCTAACGGTAGAGTTTCTTTAGCTTTAAATTATATTTAAACTCATTTTTTTTTAAAAAAGGTACAAAAACAGGTAATATAAAAATAGTTATACAAACAAAATATTGAGATAAGCTATGTTCCACAATCTCCTAAACTTAACTATGCCTAAATGCAACTCTTTAAAGGAAGGGGCAAGGAAAAATAGGAGCATCATTTTTATAGCTCTGGCTACTTTGTCTTAAAAAAAGGCCCCAGGGTTTTAAACTCCTACCTGTCACTTGTGATGAATTGTTATTCACATTGTAAATGTGCTGTTTCCAGTGTTTTCTTCATTAGCAACTTTGTTTACAAGAAACATGAACCTTAAACTCCTGGAGCATGCATGGAGTTCACAGGAAGTCCCTGTTGCCTGTGGACTGCATGTTCTTTAAATAGCACCAGAGCACTGTTGTAGCATGTATGCACACCATATGCACCTATATGACGTTAATGTCTCTGTTTTCATGTGCCCTTTACAGAGAGCACGCGGCAAAGGGCGTACAGTCTAGTGGCCCAGGCCTACACTTCCATCGCAGCAGAAGACTTTGCTGCCTTTGTGGGATACTCTGTGGAAGAGGCAGTAAAGGGTAATTCACAAAAATGTTACATCATCCGTTACTGTGTATACAGACTTTATGAAAGATGTTTAAGTTTTAAAAAAAACAGCTGTTATATTACAGCTTATGTATATTCCAAAGTCATTGATGCATATGCTGATGAGGGTATTTTTTTCCTCCTTTCCCTCCTCTGTCTTTGTCCATATAGGCGTGGTAAGCCAGGGCTGGCAGGCAGACCCTGCTACCAGGATGGTGATGCCCAAAAAGCCAGGTAGGTGGCACTGTTGCTCTTTGAATCTGTACCCTGACATCAGCCTACTATTACTAAAATGTGTGTTTTTTTCATGATGAATTCTGTACCCAGCATCCTACTACTCCTCTTCCGTTTTTTTCAGACATAAAAATGTTGAGTGGAAATTTAAGAGCCATTTTAATCACAATGAGAGATTGTCTTTTTCCGAGAATGTCCTGAAATGTTTAATCAGATAAGTCTCCTTTGTCTGATGCCAGCATTTCCACAGGTCCCCTCATCCATTCCCATTCTGTTACACTCCTGCACTTTATGATTTGTCAAGATCTTTATCACATCATCACAGGGTCTTCGAACACAGAGAGCCATGGATTTATCTATCTATCTTCTAAGATGAACTCACTGATTTATGCAAACAGTCATGGAGGAGGCTGTGGTATGTCCTTCTCTCTGTAATCATTGGACAAAACTGCTGCCCCATCTGCTGCACACATGTCCAGTTCAACACGCTAACCCACTCACCATTAATCCTCACGTCTGCTTTTTTTCCCCCTTCACAGCGCCAAAGGGACTAAATAGTGCTTGGTAATTTTGGTTGCAGAATAGATCTCAAACAGGAAATGATTCTGGTTATAAATGTAAAAAGTGTAATGATCTCCAGGCTGAGTGTCTCACAGACACATGGGGAGGCGCTATAGGTAGTGCTGTCTAACAGGTCCGGGGAAGTGCTGCGGTCACAAGTCCACAGTGCGGTTAACTCAAAGCCTGCGACCTGCTGAGTCCGTCTGAGTTCAAACACGTGGGCTGTAGCCACGCTGAAGCTGGGGAGATGTAAGATCTATGGTACTTGGCACAACAAGGAATCCCCTTCTGACTCAACCTCTCCTCCTCTCTCCTCTCTCCTCCCTCTCTGCAGATCCTCCCCCTGTCTCATTGGTTCCAAATGAGCAGCAGTTGGCCAGACTCACTGACTACGTGGCTTTCCTCGAGAACTGATAACGCACCACAACCACTGCCACCCTTTTCACTCGCTTGGTACAGAGGGAGAACACGAGTTCGGATAGACTCTTCCTCCAGTCCCACTCCCTGATAGAGACGTACCAAAAACTCACACATCATCTTGCATGACTGCTGCAAGCTCCTCTCCAAGACCTGCCTATTTATATTCATTAAATCATATAGCCTGTGCTAATTCATATGTTCAAAAGTGGTTATCTCTCAGACAAAATGTTGAATTATTTTTTTCTTCCTTTTCCTCAAAGGACAGATATGTCTTTCTTTACTGTCCATATGTTTTTATTACCAATCTAACAGACCCTTCACACACAATAGAAATACACAAGCTAGTATGTACAGTTCATCCATCAGCACTTGAAAGTTGCCTTGAAACAAATTTTGTCAGGTAACAGAAGTCTTGGCATGCATCAATATGTGGATTTCAGACCTCATATTTTGAAGTTTATGTTTTGACTGGTGAATAAATATTTTGCTGTTTCTAATTAAGTATTATTTTACATGATTTTTTTTCCAGTTCCTTACAGAGCATTCTGGGCCGAAATACAGATCATTGATATTCATATATATTCAACCAGAGGGCTTAGTGCTTTAACATTTCACGTATGAATTGGATTGCTATTCACATGACCTAACATCAGAAAATCACAGGCAGTGGGAAAACAGCATATTGAGCCGTCTATACATTTTTGGTTTGAAATGAAGTCGATCAACAGACCAGAACAGTGTACTGAACTAGTTGCAATTAAACAGCAGCAGCCTTTTTTTTTTTTTTGGAGTGTGACTTATTTTGTCTACTCTGTGGCAGTAATGGACCCATAAACCAGGTTACTATGTGCCAATAAACAGAAGAAATAAGTGAGTCTCACCTCTATGATCCAAAATGTTTCCTTATGGGCTCAGTTTTGTTTTTTGTTGAGACAAAGTCTACATTGTGATGTTACCTAAAATTACACACTAACCTAGTAAAACACAGTGTGTCATGGTTTCCCCCAAACTACCTCTACCTCTCTACTTGTTACTGGTCTCCTCTCTGCAGTCGATTGCAGAGATTCTATAAGACACGAACAAAATATTGTCACTTTGCACCACCTCCATCATGGCTCCTATAACACGGCTGTATAACTGGAGATCATCTCTCTCCATGACTCTGCAGTGAGATAATCAGTCATGGATGGCATTGTTTTTCCAGACAGTTAAATAATCAAAACTAAAAAAAATGCTTAAAGGGGTGTCCAGATATACTTTGGCAGCTTCAAATATACTTTGGCAACCCGCCCCGGGCTTGGCGCAGAGAACTTGAAGTCATTTGCACATATTGCAGGTAAGTGACTTGTAATTTGCCAGGTAGTGTCATATTGACAAATGCAGGTACACATAGTTTGCATTAATTACTGGGTCATGGTAGCAAAATTCAAAAGCACCCCAACACAACCAGGTAATGTGTTCAGCTGGTTTTGTTACTTCTCAGTAGAAGTCATAAAATGCCACCATTAAAATGAACCTTATCTGAATTTGTAATGAAGCTCTTAGTAAAAACATGGAGGAGTGATGACATTTTATTTTCTCAAGGCATATCTGTCTGCCATCTGTTCATCAATGCTATGGAATAAATGTCTGGTGGTGATTTAGTCTCTTTCTTTAGTTCCCACTGCATCCTGTTTTCAAGAAATACACACACTCCTTATTGACTTTATTCTATTTGATCTATATTGGCTTGAAGTGGCAGACATTAGATGGGATTTAGTGTGAAATCCTGTACATCAGAGACATTCCTTGCATGTTTGTGGTGGTGAGGAAATCATTAACTTCATGACATGGTTTGCTTTGTTTAAAATTGGCTTGTTCGAGATGATTGCTAACAGAAATGTACATTTACATTTGCTTAGTTTTTCTCCCTTGCTTGCCCTATTATGTCTATTTTAGTAACAAGTGGTTTTCCTATCTTTGATACTGATTAAACGTGGCTCTTTTGGACTTGAAGTAAATTTATCTCAGGTCTTAAGATGGTTCTTCTCACCTATATATAGAAATGTTACAGTGGTTGTTTATGTATCTGCTGCATAAACACGTGTTGACTGAAACTCATGTACAGGCTTGTGTTGAAACAGCATTGGCCTCCGGACAGCGCAGCATGCCACAGTCAGTCAGCACAAGTGTGAGCATGAGAAGGTAACTGACCCTGATCACTCTTCTGTCTGTCCCAGCCAGACTAAATCTGTACACAGACGCACGTGTAGCCACATATATCAGACTGATGAAATGCTCAGCTGAGGTTGCACAGCTTGAGGTGTGTCAGTGCAAAAATAAATGCAACAGGTAGTAATATGGATAACCTTGTGTTTCAAGTGTGAAAGTAAAATGGTGAAAAGACGTTTCATAACTGGCCATCTGGCTTGTGCTGATGTAATTTGGTGAGAGGAAAAACAAAATGAACGACTGACATAACTTTGTCCCTTCCAAACCGCATCAGGCGTTTGTTGGGTGTTTGTCTTAACAGTAATTAGAGTGGCACCACGGCCGGTTAGCTCAGTTGGTTAGAGCGTGGTGCTAATAACGCCAAGGTCGCGGGTTCGATCCCCGTACGGGCCAACTTTATTTTATGGAAGGGGTGGGCAAACTATTCCATCAAGGGCCGCTGTGGCTGCAGGCTTTCGTTCCTACCAAGCAGGAGCACACCAGGCACAAATCATTACATCAACAGATTTTAGGGTTCAAACAGCTGATTGGCTGAGTTATGTGTGCTCCTGATTTTTGCACCTTCCTGCAGCAGCTCATCAGCTCTTGACCAATCAGCTGTTTGAACCCTGGGATCTGTTGATTTAATGATTTGTGCCTGGTGTGCTCCTGCTTGGTAGGAATGAAACCCCTGTTCTATGGCCAGTTTTATCCCTGTTGGTAGGGTTCACTGTCGTCATGATGTCGGAATATTTTAAACAATTCACATAAAACATCGATCACCATCATCGATTTATCATCAGATTGTCAAACCAATGTAAGTGCAGTATAATATTTACAGCATTAACATAACAACATTAATAATTACAGGGATAAAATGGACAATGCTGATAACAATTGTCCATAAATGTTTAATATTTAATTCAATGTTTTTATTGTAAAAAATAAAAAGTAAATATTGTAAATAATAAAATTGAATATGTTTTATATATTATTTAATCACCAATGTAAATACAAACAATTCCAATGCTAATGTAAGTATGTATGTACACTATGGGTTACAACTGGGTGTTCATTGATCACTGCCAGCACAGCCATATACTTATATATGTTGATACAAATAGTGATGTTTAGGGCTGATACCTGCCACAATGACAGCCATATCGGTCAACCACTAGGGCAGTAAGCATTTGTCAATTTGGCACTACCAATGTAAAGAAGAGTGTCTGGCAATGAAAGGAGAAAATCAAAAGAATAAATGATAACAGTAGTTTGACCCTGTGCGACCTGAGGTTGCATAGGGTCAGCAGCGAGCAGGCAGCCCTGTCCAACCACAAAGGGCTTCCCAACACCAAAAGATATGTTAAGTGGGACCAGATGCCCCATGAGGCTGTTTGTACATTCCTTGTTAATAGATAATGATAATAATAATAATAACAACATAAATTCTATTTATGAGCGCCTGTCAGGTCACTTAAGGTCACCTTAGATACAGCAGGAGGCTCATCGAAACAAAAGAGTTTTGAGCTGAGATTTGAAGCCGGGGACAGATGTCAATTTATTTCTGTATTTCTCCTGTTTTTATTCATTTCTTCATTTTTTTTTCTGTGTTTCTCCAACTGTATACTATACTGTATAAATTACAGTTTATGTAAGTCATTACATATAATTTGATTAGACTGTCTTACACTGTATATCAAAGTAAGTTTCTCCTCTCAGGTTGCCAGTTTAGATAATGGTAACTCCTCAGCACTTCAAATGCACTTCAAATGCTGTGAATGAATGAATTTGTATAAACTTACAGGTTTCATACTGACAGGTAAAGAAGACCCATCTATAACATAAGACATCTGCAAAGCAACCAATAATAGAAAGGAGTCCATTTGTTAGTGTCCCGCATGTGGATAATAAATCACACTATACAGTACTGTTTTGGTGCTCTTTAAAACCCTTTCAGACCAGTAATTCAAAGTAACATGATGCGTGCGGATAACCAACACAGTTTTAAGGGTTCATATGATACATTAAATATGTCAGGGCGATGTTATGACCCAGCTGGGAGAAAGCTTTGAAGTAAGGACTCAAGGTCATACTGTGTTTCCAGAACAGGCTCTGAGCCATTTTACTGCTGTGGGTCCAGCAGTAGGTTTGACAGTCACATGCTGGTTCAATGAAGAAGAACAGTAAGCTTTACATGATCTTTGCTGCGGTCCCATACATGCATGACCCGCACTACAGCCTCTGTAGTAAACGCAGACAAAGAGCGGTAACAAGTCGCTTTAGTAAAGGTTAAAGGTCGTGACATTGTGTAACATGAACCGAGCTTTAATACTACTGTTGGACAAAAAGCTGAACTGTAGCGTGATTTTTCATTTTGTCCAGTCACTGCTGTTTTCACCATAAAAACATAACAAAAGATCAGTAATTATCCACAGCTGTTGTTAAATATTGTCAGCACTTAATATCATGTGTTTGCTGAGTTTCTCACAGTTCATTTAAATGG
Organism: Hypoplectrus providencianus; assembly: GCA_028566105.1. Taxonomy (NCBI): domain Eukaryota; kingdom Metazoa; phylum Chordata; class Actinopteri; order Perciformes; family Serranidae; genus Hypoplectrus; species Hypoplectrus providencianus. Next base: position 2,328,103 of record JAOWBC010000002.1, read on the forward strand.
CCTGCACATGTCTGCCTTTCTCAATCACATGTTTCCAGTCCAACCTGCTTGCTTTGAAGTGGCTGAGATCACTGTTTTCTATTATTTGTAAAGCATCTTATTTTTGTTTGCAGCAAGCCTCCAGACAGACGGCAGATTTAAGAAACATGAAAACTGAAGAAACAGGAAAGAAGAAGGCAAGGTTGGTGGAAAAACCTTTTGATATGTTTGAGTGAATAACAAGAACTCTTGTGGGATCTTAACTGAGTCAATGGCCCAGCGTCTTTCACGCAGATGCTCACAAAGAGCCAGGGGGCTTAGGTGAGGTCATTCTTTCCAGGGGTCAAAGGTGACCTCTGCCTTGCATCATATAACATGCCACCAGCATGATGTTATAGAGGACTGCAAGGGAGATATACAAACACAGTTCTGTGGGGTTTTCTGTGTTTGTTTCTTTGGCGGCCGTCCAACACAACTGAGAAACTGCAACAACCCCAACATTATCCTTTTTGTTTGCAGGACGTAAGCCTTGCCATGGAGTCAGCCAGTTAGCTGTGGGTTGCATCTTGAGCACTGTTTATTACCTCTGCCAGGAGGTTATGTTTTCTGTTCCATGTGTTTGTCTGTTTGTCAGCAGGATTATGGAAAAACTTACCCAACTTTAATTGGATTTGGTGGAAGGGTGTATCATGCACCATGGAAGTGAACTGAATCATGGGGTGGATACACAAAATATATATTTTTACTTAAATTAGTAAAGCAAAAAAAGCTATGACCTTAGTGGAGGTTTGCACCATCTGAATGCCATTCAATTTTTATTTTCTCAAAAAATAAATAAATAAATAAATAATAATAAATAAA
>JAOWBC010000002.1:2336482-2351890 GCA_028566105.1 Hypoplectrus providencianus
AGCAGATGTTTTTGCCTTCTCATGTTAGAGGTTTAACTTGGCAACATTCAACAATCCAGGAAGATTTGCAGACTGTGTGCTCAGCATTTCGCCTGACCATGAATGGGCAGGAGCTGACCAGCATGTTGGGGATGCCACTGGCAAGCGGGCCAGAGGAGAGAATAGGAGAGGGAAGAGATGAGTCTGCTGGTGGGTTTTGCTGTGACTCAGGAGCTGCAGATAGTGGGAGTGTATTTACAGCACTGCTGCTCAATGTGAAAGTCATTACAGGCCCCTGACTTTTATGGCTCTTGTGGAAAGATGCAGAGCCAGCAGTGTGAGTCATCCATGGGACGACTGCATGTGTGCTGCTACAGCAGTAAAACCTCTCCGCTGCTTTCCCCGCCCCTTGTTCTTTTGGCCACATACAGTATTAAACCACCAGGGACGGAGCAGAGCTCCCACGCTCGAAGTTTAACCTTGCCAAGTTCATCAATTGGAAAGTAGTTGAGCAAACCGCAGCTACATAATCTTTCACCAGCAGGATTCAAGGCCCCATTAAATGCTCTTTTCCCTGGGTTTCCTACCATCACAAAACAGTTTGAATCCCCAGTTATTATTTCACTCATCTTCAAAAAGGTTCATGCAGATGAAACCAATACAGTTTCCCCAAACAACACTCAGCCTTTCCTTCAACAATGTTTACACTGTCATTACCATGGTCATATATGAATCATCAGCCTGTGGAAATGCCCACCCACCAAAGGTTTTGGTAAATCCTCTAATACAACCCACAGGAGGGTTTCAGAAATGACTACAACTTTTGGTAGCAAGGGGTCAACACATCCTCATAGACAAAATTAACTGTTTTAAGGTTAATTGTCGTAGGCTATGTGATGTAAAACATTATGTCAAACTTGAGACTTTCACCAACAGTTTTTGTTGGACTTGTCTAGCATCTGTCTTACCAATCTGAAGAAGACCTTGTCATTTTCTACCTATGGTTGCATCATAATCAATGCAGCCAGTCCAATGTAACACCAAGCAAAAAACTAGTGAGTTCCCAAAGAAGCTTCATAAACCACATTCTTTATTTTGTGACCTGAGATGGATCTCTTGGTTTAAAGAAAAAGGAAGGCTCGAAGGATGGTAATTCAGTGTTCTTCCAATGGCTTTTTCATCTCGTGGGCTGTGTAAATAAATAAAAGCTTCATAAGAACACATGGGGTCAATGTTGGGGAAAGGAAGGACAGTGTCTTATATTAAGATTTCATAGATAGGATGACAAGATCTGCACATGAAGACAAGGCTTACATTCTTTTGTCAGCCTCATTTCCTATTTAGAGAGGAGTAAATGAAAAGACTTAAAATGGAAACGAATACAAATGGCAAGAAAGGAAGCTCTAAGGCCACAGATGCATGACTTAAATGCAAATAGGGTATGCTAAAAGGGTGTTGACACTGGATGCTGCTAGGCCTCTTCTTATTTCTTTATTTCTGATTAATTATCAAGAGCAAAAATTTCCTCTAGGGATTCTGTGGAAACTCAGAGCAGAATTCATCTACAAAACTAAACAAAATCACTGGAGCTCATATGAAACAATGTATACTTAACTAATTGTCCATCCAGAAATGACCTGAACAATTCATTCAGTTTATTCCAGTATCCAGAGAGAAGAGTTTAAAACACCCAGAGACTAACCCTTTAAAATCCAAGTCTCAACCACATGAACAAAGCAAGGAAAGGGCAGCATAAATTAGTGGGCATAGAAAGGAAGGAGAGAAGAAAGAAGGGCGGCCCTTTTCACATGTTCTTTATGAGCCATTCATCACCTAACAGAAACAGAATAATGATTTGCTCTGTTTAACAGTGCTGAGGTTATTTGTTTTAATTCATATGCTGCTGGGTGGCTGCACGGTTGGAGAGAGGGTGGCTTACTTTGGCATGTGCTGAATGCCTCGGCAGTGTACCACAGTGAGCTGCTGTTAGTCACTCTCTGCTCATTGTGGAAAAACTTACCAGTTGCTCTGGCCTCTGTTTTTTGTTGTACATGGAGGACTGGCAGGGTTTTAGTTGTTTTTGACTCCTGTGGCTCTAAAGTATACCTGAGCACCACATCAAACAAATTTGACAGTGCTGGATATGTCCATGCAGGACGGTCATTTGTTCACTTGGTTTTACAGCTGGTCAGGTTGGAGTGAACAAAAGCAAAGCTCTGCATTGGTAGTGTTGTGTTACACAGTTACAGTCTATAGAAAATGGAATATGAGGCACAAAGTTGCTACTGTAAATCAGTCTGATCAGCAAACTGTACCTAAATGTTTAAGAAATGCAGGGGAGTGTAAGTTCTTACTTTGGCTGGAGCTTAAACTACATTGCAGTACTACATTTGAAGGGTTGCATGACCTTAAATACTTGAAATTTAATAATCCATTAAATCTTACACATAGGCCCTAGTGTATTTACCATCCTATGTAGAATAATGCTTGTCTTTGGGCACCATTTTGAGAAGTGAGATAACTTAGTTGGAGTGTGTGTAATATATTATATCCCTTGGGCATTTATGATCATTTAGATTTATTGGCTTTCGTGCTTTATGAGTTTCTGAGAAGTGCTGATGCACAAGAAATGTTGCAATACACCAAAGCGTAAAATGTGGTGCCAGTACCGGTGAGTCCTGGCTCACTTCAAGCTTTAGCTCTTTAGTTGATTTTCACAACGCTAATTGTGTAATAGTAGTTAATAGAGGAGAGTTCAAATATTCTTTTTGCAGTGGATTGGCAAACATCATCCCACTGCTTTGCAATACAAGCTACGTACTCCCCACTGCATCAATGCGGTGTCCTTACAATGAGGCAGATCATTTTCCAGGGATAACTCAACATTCGAGGTAATGTGGTTATTTACTTTCTTGAGTTATGTGAAAAATCTGTATTTTATATCTGTCACATAATAGGAACTGTTCCCAGTGAAAGACATGGCCGCCAAGATGTTTGCATTACTATTCACCTACAATTGTACTACAAGGCAAAGACCAGTGCACCGTGCCAGTGTGAGTCCAGAAGATGTAATGAGGTTGTATATGAATGGAAGATATAACACTTACTGGTGTAGGCTACACACAGCTTTCAGAATCTTTAACACATCTGTTCAATAGAGAAATTCCCACCCACAAAGAGGAAGAGACACCACAGGAAGTCTCACCACTGATTGTGAGCAGTTGCTTTCAGTTAGAGATGTAGATATGAGTAATTGTTCTCTTGTGTGATGTTATAATTACGCTTACAAGATTTAACTTGATGTGATGTGGGACACTCAAACAGGCCTACATTAAGCAAAGGCCCAGGCAGCAAAGTATGCAAAACCACAATGACCAAATCAGAGTTTATTCCTGCCTGTCACAGTTACATACTAACAAGAAAATCTGAAGCTTTAATTCAGATGCCTCCATCCTATATATCATCCCCTTAAACTCACCATTATACTTCTAGCTCAGAGAATAGATTGTTGCTGCACATTCCTTTAATTAGAACTGAACTGAACTTAGGAAAAGTCTTTCCTCATTGTTTTTATTTATTTATTTATTTTTTTTTATCATTCACTGAATGTGTTTCTTGTACTTTATTATCTACTCCCTGATTATTTTCCTGGGTTATAATATCTATCAATCATACGTTGTGGATTTCTGTGATCTGTTTGTTTGCATGCTGTGCTTTGCGTCAAACACTTCCATAAATTCAGCTGATGCAATCATTGTCAGACTTTTGAATGGGCATTCATCAACACTTATCAACCTGTAACTATGGGTGAGTATGGCTAAACTCTGCATTCTAGCAGGTAGATCAGGTAATTATCCGCTCATTAAATGGGCAGCTATGTTAACGTGTATTCTTTTGAGGTGCATGGAAGTAAGAAATGATAGAATGAAGCATTGTGTGCATTTATTTTACTTTTAACTCTTTAAAATCTTTAAAATGCCTAACCTGACACTTGATAACCCCAACCTTAGAAGAGTACAAGAAGGAGAAATGTTGCCTGAATGTAATAATACTTCAGCCTAGTTTTAGTGCCAAAAATGAAATGCAACAGTGAGCAGTCTGATAACAACCTGTTGTACCCACTAGGTGGAGCAGGCCATAGAATGGGCCTATAACAGCATAACAAACCTACTGGTGTGCCGTGCTTGCCAATACTTACGGGGTGCTGCGCAGATAAACATCCAATCAGTTGCATGATGACGTCATTATTGGATGATTATTGCAAATACCTCCTCAGTGATATCCTCATGGTAAAATAAATTGCATGTTGCATGATAAATTCTGAATTTTGCATCAAAAAATTAGCGTTGATTAGGTTTTTGAAGTCAAACACTAACTTGGAACTGGCCTAAATTAAAAAGAAAGGTGTCAAGAAAGTGTAGAGTCCTGCTTTTTTTCTTCGTTTTTAAGTCTTTACCACAAAATTCACACTGTTCTGTATTTGGAAAAAGTAGTGGGCCTTGCTGTGAAATGAAGACATGATGAAACACTGAAGTGAAGTGATGAGCATGAGAGGAAACCAGGGGATCTTATAATAACAATGAGCTGTTTGACATCTGGACATTTCATTCTGGGGTTAATGAGAGAACACATAGCCAGGCCTTTTATATCCTCTGACCAAATATTTAATCTTCTCCTCTGCAGACAATGACAGAGCTTGCATGTCTCACTTGTTTTACTTTGTTTGCTTATACATGATTCAAGTCTGATCTCTCAAGGAATGTCTACATCCTGATTCAAACAGTCTTGACTTTCTCAGCAGTCTGACAGCAGCTATATGGATAATACAATTAGAAATGTTTGATTCTTCAGTTTAAATATCACCCTGCATCATTAGTTTCGGTCCCTGCACCTAGACGATTTTAGCCAAGATGGAGACACAAGTGCAGTCTGGCCTTCAGGTCTTCCAGGGGATCACACATTATGTCTGGGCTAAAACTTTCCTCTGGGAGCTTAGTGTCACCAAATCACAGGTTGAAACAATAAACACCTGAAGTGACAAATAGATTGTAATAGACCTAGATAAAACAGGTTATTCACTGCAGATATTCTGACTTGCCAAAGAAGGAACAGCACAGGTGGACTTTATATAAATATATAGAAATGTTGTTTTATCCCAGTCTTCTGGATGTTAATCTCATTTTTTTTTCTTTATACAGATGAATGGAACATTTCAGGCTATAAGAAACAAATTGAATTTAATGTGATTTAATCTCTGGCTTGTAAAGTGTATTCCTTAATGTGCACAATGACTGGAATAATCACTAAATAACCCTCTCAGGGTGTATCAAATGCATATCCCATGAGGTTTTTTTTTTTTTTCAGGAGAAAATTCTGCCTTAAACTTGCGTTACTTTTACCGGCCAGCAGGGGGGCTTAACTTTTGTTAAAGCTGACCTATGCTTTTCCTTATTTTCTGTCCTATATATGTTGTTACAATGCTGGATGTTCATATTACATTACTAATGTGGTTAACATATGTAGAAGTAGTCCTTTTGAGCAAAACACCTTTGTTTATACCATTCTTAACACTTTTCATTTGACATCACATTCTGGCTATAAATTCTTATAGCATAATAGATTACCTTTAAAACTCCAAGTGTCTTATTTGTTTGATGGTAGGAGTATACTAAAACTTCTGAATTTTGATTGGCAGTTTAACCTACAAAAACATGTTTGGAAACATGGAACCAAAAGGAAACTTTGAATTGATTTCAGTATTTAACTAACCTAACAGTTGACTTCTGGTTTTATGCAATCTTTAACTTGTCTTGAAGCTCCCATGAAAGGATGTAAATTCTATTATTCCTCTGTTGCTTTTGTTTCAATCAAAAAGAAGAAAGAAAAGAATGAGTTGCTCTTTTTTATTAGAAAGTCTAATTCATGTTTATTTCCCCCTATACCCAGATGAAACACAACTTTCAGTAAAACCAAATGAAACAAAAATTAAAAACAGCTTGACAAGTACATTCCATTTCTCATTAGCTGGAACTTGTGTGTTTCAGGCAGTGGATCCAGAAGTGCACTTAACATTACATTAATGTTTGGTCACTATCATTTAAATACACACACCACCATACAAGACTTGTGTAAACATTGCTGTGGATTCTGTGACGGTAAAATAGTGAAGTAATGATTCCACAGGGATCAAGTGAGTTTAAAACAATATAAATCAATAAAAGCCGGTGTTGCTAGGTGAATATGGAATGTAAAAAAAAAAAAACACAATATAAAAAGATTACTGCATTGAGTATGCAAGCCCTGCATGTACTGGTTTATCGCTAATCTCTGTCCAAGATATTCATATATGTTTCTTGCTTATAAAACTGCATTTTAAAAATATGAAAAAAACGTGTATGATGTCATTGTTCCAGAAAACGGGACTTTACAAAACTGAATGCACTTAACAACTCCATTGGTAAAATAAACATACTATGTAGCACCAGTAGGTAAAAACGAATCATGCAGCAAATTTTGTTGCCTTCCTTCTTGTCGTAAAAAAAGACTACTTCAAGAATTTTGGGGATAAAGTCCATTTTTGTGGAATCCAGTGCAGACACCGTTGCTTTGGTATTGCATCCTTACAGTATGGCCATTTGGATGGTTCTCCTCAGAATCCCCTAAACAGAGGTGAAGCTGGCCCTGTTGTGTCCTATGTTCTTATTGAAGCAATGACTCCTTGGCTGAGGGGTGCTAGTGGTGAGAGGAAAAGAAAAACATAGTCAGTCATCACAGGCCTAAAAATGTTTGAATCTTTTAAGACATAGTATGAGACTGACAAAATGAGAGAAGAACAGACATTCCCATAATAAGATAATGTATTTTTCCTTTGAACAAAACACGTACCTGGTTTTCCACAAGCCTTCACACACTCCTGATGTGTGTCAAAGCGATTCTGGTTTCCACCGCAGCCTCCATACCAGAAGCGTGTGCAGCTCTTGCTGGGGGCATCAAAGTGCCACTTGAGGACAAATTTTGCACAATGACCTTCTTCTTTGGGGAGCTGGCAAATGTCCACAGCTGTGGAGGCCGCTGTGAGGAAGAACATAACAATCAGAGAACGGCTCCAACAAGAGGAGCTTCGCACTTAAATTAACTGTTCACTAACTAGTAATGAAGAGATGACTGCAGCATTATGCCAGAGACCTTTTTGTGTTGTGGTAAAAGTATCAGTATAATTCTTATAAATGTTTTATGGAAAGAAACAAAAGCATTTCATTTATTCTTCCATAATCACCAGCTAAAGCACATAGACTTTCTATTACTGTAAGTATCTTGGGCCAATTCTCTCCAAGGCTGACGCCATACTGACAAATTGAACTTGCTCTGTATGAGGGGGGCTGCCAAAAAAACAATGAACCAGTGAACAAGGCTTTCCATTCATTTTCTCAGTGGTTATGACTTGGCTCGCTCCAGTGACAAAAGCAAAACCTTCTCATTTTCCATGCTTGGCTTTTCGCTCATTCCGTCAGTCATTTAGACCATCTTTGGAGCAGTGGCAGAGGTGGGTGGGTTTCTAGTTGAATACAAAGGATTTGTTGTTTTGCAAAGTAAGCACAGTTTTTGGAAACTGAGTTATGTAATGGTGACATAAGATGCATAACTTGCAGCTGGATGATCAGATATTTGGCCAATGTTAAGGGTGGACTGAAAAGGTTTGATTTGGATCACGTTTTGAGGATGTGGATTTGCTTGTTTTAAACTGGACCAGGAAAGAAGTGCTTTTTTTACTGGCTAGCATTTGCATAGCATAGCCTACATGTGCACTGAGATCAAAGCTTCAAGTCAGAGGGTGAGGAACAGTAACATAATACTGTAGGGCAGGGATGTCCAAACTTTTTTTCTTGAGGGCCACATACAGGAAAGTATCCTAAGGACTGGGCCACTCAGTAGACCTAGGTACACTGCTTCACTTCTAAGGCAATAACATTGGAAAAATTAACCAAATGCAGGTGAATTTTGTCTGGTAATTGAACATGTCTGCAGAATAAAAGCATCAACATCTCCATTAGTAGATTTTCATTGTATTTTTTTCATGTTGGCCAAAACATTGAAGTTTACTGTTCATTAAGCTTTTTTTTATTAAATGAACAAAATACAAGAAAATAATAGTATTATGCAGTATATGCTGCAGAAAAAGAGCACTTTAAGAAGTCAGACCCACTGAGGCTCTGCCCTCCTGGATCTTACAACATTACAGATACAGATCCATTTCAGAGATATGATCAGATTCTTAATTACTGCCTTACAACCCTACAATCCAAGTTTCATAAAACTGAAGGAATTATTTTCACTGTAATCCTGCTGAAGAAAAAGATCTTAAAAGTACTGACATATTTTACATATATACATATAATTAATGAGATGATCAAACAGGAAGTGCCACTCCAGAAACAAAGAAACTTTAACTGGCCAAACTGACAACAGAAACAGTTCAATTAGAAATTGACGGTGGGCTGCAGTTGTCCCCCGGGCCGTAGCTTGGACACCCCTGCTGTAGGGCAACAGAAAATGATGTGTGTATTTATTGAGTGCATTGAGCAGGGGGGAGGGTGGGTGCACACCAATGTTGGAGAGGTGATTACGAGAATGAGACACAATGCAAAAGAAAAAAAGGTTGCACACTCACAACCATGATGCAAACAATAATACATTCTTGATGTTTGAACATAAAAGTCTTCCTCAGGTTATTCAGAGAAAAGACTAAATCTGGACACATTAATACAGATGAATGGGGCTTTTATCCATACTGAGTGTAGTATATCAGATCTTACCAGGAGCTGGGAGGATCTTCACCTGTTCAACCTGCTGCACATTTGGCTGAGGCTCTGGCACTGTGGAAACATGAAAACATGTAAATGTAGTCTCAGTTTAAGAAACAAGCTTTCACAAGCTGCTGGGAAACTATCCAAGAGGATGTTGGGACGTGGATATAAATTACCAAAGACATTTACTCATATGCAATCCTCATTATCTGTCACAAATGATTCAAATTGCCCTTTCTTATCTTACAGCTTTCCAAAAAGGCATGTGACCAGTGACTGTTTATATGATGTAAGACAGTTTTTTCTGGCATAAGAGGGAAGTTATTTTTCCATCATTGGATTATGTATTTAATTTCACCCTATTGTTTGCTAAACCTTGCCCTCTAAATTATTGTTGATATGCCTGTCAAACAACAGGCTTTATAAATTGGTCCACAAACCAATGGCTGACATCATGGTGACTTGGAGACTGATTTTACATTCTGTGTGATATACTAGTCACTTGGCTCTGAAACAGTGGGTGGGATATATATATATATATTTTTCCTATTAAAAAAACTGTTGGCCCCAATCATCTAGAATTAGTAATCTCTAGTGGTGATTTAAAAGAAGAACAAACTACATTTTAAGGAGACATTGACAGGCCTGGTAAATTTGCCAATTTCTGTTTTGCAGTGAGGATTAGCTTCTAGGTGCTATATCTGGAAGCTCATAAAATGCTGCGTCCTATTATTTATGCTACGCCATCACACCAGAGGGCACTACATTCCCTCATGGGGCCTGCCAGTGACAACCACTTACCTGACCTCATGCAGTTTTTCAAGCAGAGCGCCTCAGTGTCGAACCTATTTTCATTGCCTTCACAACCTCCATACCAGAACTGTGTACAGATCCCGTTCTTTCTGTCAAAGAACCACTTAGCCTGATAGTCTTTGCACGGCATTCCAGGGTCATAGTCAAGTGAGCATGGGTCTGCAAAACCATTAACTAGAACATGCACAAAAAAAAGAAAAACAGCAGTGATGAACAGACAGAGGGGGAAGATGAGTCTGTGTTAGGATTTTAATTCATTAACAACTATATGAGGCATACATCAGCTACTGTGTGCTGTTAAGGAAGATGCTGGTAATGGATACATTCATATTAGAAGCTCTGGGGTGTTTTCAAAGGACCTAATGGGGTCAAATGAGTCTTAGTAGTGATGTGGTTCATTCTTATAGGGAAAAGGAAATCACATTCAAAAACATTCTTCAGAGGGTTTAGGCTACTGGCATCATGAGGAGTTGGACAATTAAAAATCAAGCATTCAGAAGAGGGAGAAAGGAAGTGTAGGTTTTCAATGGTGAATAGGAGTTAGTTATAACTACTTCTACTGCTTTGTTAGAGTTAGTTGTTCAATTTTAGTAATCTAGAATCTGCATGGCTGTGTGGCTCAGACTATCTACATGTGGTAAATCACAGGAATAGATTTCAAAAATACTTTGTCTAAACTAACTGCTAAATCAGAGTACAGTATTCATTTATTTTTATTTTATTTTTTAAATAAAGATAGTATTGCTACGAATATAATCAAAACTGGATGTTAGTAGGGCAGGTGAATAGGAATGCCCTTTCTGAATTTACTTCCAGTGTAAATGTTCTCATGTCTCAGTTATTTTGCATCTTCCAAGGAGCAGCAGCTGCAAGGCTTTTCTCCTTCAACAAATATGCACTCTGTTAATCTTTGTCATCGCCTCTTTTTCCCCACAAACAGGAGGCTTTTTTCTACTAAGCGATATGGATCGTGCAACCTCAAGTCTTCTCATTGTCATAACACATTAAGAAAATGATTGATTCCACAAACCCAAACTGTGAGTTTTTTGAGTAACAATTTTCCTTTACAACCAGCAGTTTGTATGTATTATTGAGATGATTAATAGCATATTTGTCTAGTTTGTCAGTTGAAATATTGCATTATTGAATTATACTTTATGTTCTTTGAGTTGAAACATCAAGTTTTATTTATATGACTAACATTCTGCAAAACACAGCCAAATGCAAATGGACTGTGAATATCAATGAAGCAGCCAAATATAAACTAAATATTCAATGGATGTTTGTTTGGAGTTCAAATAATTTTTCCGTTAAATAACAAGTTATGCAGGTTCAGAATGAGGAACACAGGTCTAAGTGGGAAAAAAAAAAACATATGCACACAACGCTGTGCATATACATGTGCATGCGCAGTCACTCACCAGTCTCTGGTTTGTCCAGTGGTGCTGTATCTACAGTACTGGTGCCCTGGCTGGCTGGCTTGTGCTGTGGCTTATGCTCTGCTGCTTCTGTCAAAGAGAAACAAGCAGTCATGAAGCAGTTACTATTATTTCTTCCATTAAAATCCCAGTCAGCCATCCATTTTTGTTAAATATGTTGGAGGGATGAGGGTTAAATGTCTTGTGGAATATAAAGGAACATTTCAACATTTCTCGATGTGCATCTGTATGTTGATGGACTTACTGGTGGTCATGATGCCTTTGCGTGTGGAGACGATCTGACCCTCTGCAGTGTGGGCGGTGACCACAGCATGATATGTTTGAGCGCTCTCTAAGTTGTCCACGGAGAGCTCTGTGCCAGACACATTGGTCTTCAGCACCAGGGCGTGGTCATGTAGCCGTGTCACCACTATCTCAAAGTAGACAAAGAGTTTGGGGTCTGGGCTGGTCCAACGCAATTTCAAGCTGCTGGAGGTGACATTCGAGACATGCAGCTCGTCGGAATCTGAAAGAGTGAGATAAAGTGGGGTCAAGTCAGGACAATGCAGGGTAAAATCACATGTTGACCACTACTTGCTGAAAAAAGGCCAGCTAAAAAGGCCAGAGCTAATGTGCAAATTTTGAAGAAGATGATATAGTATTAATGTTCAGGCATAATTAAGAGGTCATTTTTCAACCGATGGCTGAGCTGCAGCTTTAAGAGTCAGAGTAATGGATGACTCACATAAAAAATAAATAAAGAAATAAACATTTTCTTAAATTGATTTTGAAATGGAATAACCAATCAGCCTTTGCAGAAATCAGTGATCAGGGTTTTCCCATTAAGCTGTGAACACTAGCAATAGCCATAGTTGAGAACATATGCAGCAGTGTCATCATCCAGAAACCTAATTCAGGTCAAATGGAAAGAAAAACGTTTTCAGAAAGGTGGGGAAAAATGTATTTGAATACATAAGGAACATGATATTAAAACCTAAATAAAAATAAAGAAAGTAAAAAATAAAATAAAATGACATTCCCTGGTGAAGGAGTTTAAGTTCATTTTATTTCAACCACACTTACCTTTGTGCTTTCTTGGATGAACTGCCTGGTGATTTTCATGATGTTTCTGATGTTTCCTAAATAAATGAATAGCGAATAAAGCAATCAGTGTTTCCTACAAATGGATGGAAACCTGTGATAGGACACAAACACAAGGATAAGACTTACTCCTGCTGCTGTGATGGTGTAAATGGGTTTTTCAGTGGCTGGTCGCTCTGGAACCACGTGCAGTTTTTGGAGACTTCAGGTGACATGTAGAAAGCATTTTCAACTGAAAAAAACAAACAACAAACAAGGATTGTTACTCACAGGGGCTTGCTTTAACTTGCATGGAGCCAAAATAGTATCAATAAATTGATTGATCCTGAACTTACTGCTGATGTACTTCGGCAGCAGCTGGCCAAAAGTCTGGATTTGTTTCTCATAAAAGTGTGAGATGCTGTCCAGCCGCTTGAAGAAGACATCTGATGGCTCACTGGCCATGCGTGCCAAGACACGAGCATCTCCAGCAGTCAACTGCCCACCCACACCAAAGATGACCAGGAAATAACCTCTGCACTTGACCTCAGTGGCAATACGCACCAGCTGCTCTTCTTCTTCTTCCACACTTCCTGTAACAAACAGCATCAGTACTCTCCTGTCACGGTGGAGAGGTGTCTTCTCAAACACTTGCTCCACTGTCGATTCAATAGCTGCTGCCAGTGCCCGGCCACCCTCTAACTGTGGTGTCTTCTCCAGCAGAAATTTCACAATGTCCTGGGCTGAGTTGTGTTCGGTCAAACCGATATCAATGTGGATTGCAGAGCCAGTTTTATTATTGATGAACTCGTAAGGAGCTTGCTGGATCACAGATACTCTGGCCTGGTGAACGGATGATGTGGGATTTGTAGACACTTGTAGCTGCTCCACTATGTGCGCGATGTAGCGTTTAATCTCAGTGAAGACCATTGGGTAGGTTGACTCGGAGCTGTCCACCATGAAAGCCATGTCGATGTCCACATCTGTGGCAGAGGACCTCCTGTCTCGGTTGCTTGCTGGGGGCTCATAGTCACACAATTGGTCTGGAGAGCAGATGTCTGAAAAGGGAAAAGACATCATGTTACTTCACTCGCTAAATGGATGCAATGTTTTCCTAAAGATCTGTTTAATTCAGTGTACAGAATTGAGGCAGCTGTCTGATCTAGTCACTACACTGCAGGGACTACTGCAGTCTATTACATCAGTGGAAAATATTCTAGGTTATCTAAAATTCAAGAACATTACATTTTTTAGGATATTTATAAACCATAGAAATACAATGTAAGTTGCGTACAGGGGGGGGTGGGATGGTACCCTTAGGTAACCCTAACCCTAACCAGCCAATTGAACCTTTTAGTTTTGGTCCCTACACCTAACCAAGTAGTCCAGTGTCCCAATGTGATTTTAAAAATTAATGGCCATTTGGAAAAAGGGTGTTTTTAAACTAAAACATGAAAAAAATGGTCTTACCTAGGCACACATGGCAGTTCATCACCTTTTGAATATTTAAATTGTACTGTTGACTTCCAGGGCTGGGGAGGACAATGACCTGGCCCAGTACAGTGTTGTTCACCTGGTGTACAATAAGCGACAATATTAACATAAAGATAATGCACACTGTGTTTTTATGTTTCTTTTCCTTTGGAGACAGACACTGTGTTGTTGTTCTTTGTTTTACCTGCAGTGCTCTGGTGAGTGCTCTGTCTTCACGGTTGACCAAGAACAGGGTGGCAATTCCAGCGTCATGTAGGCGGAGAGCTGCATTAGTAATCGCTTGAGGGCGACCAGCTGGCCCACCGACAAAGAAGATGGCCACCTTCCTCATGAGGAAACCACTGCGCACTCTCTTGAAGGTGTTTTGGGCCACAAAGCTCATGGCTGTATCCAGGCTGCGGTCCTTTGTGGTTTGCAGCGTCTGCAGTCCCTCGATGCGCTGCACCAGGGCACGTTTCTTGAGTGCGTCGGCAAAGCGGACCTCAGTGGTCACTTCGTTGTTGTACAGGGTCACTGCAACACGAGCTCCTCTTGGACAGTTACTTTCAGAGATAGTGATGTCTCTGATGAGACGCAGGACTGTGTCACGCATGTTGTTGAAGGCCTGGCGGCCAACGCCATTAGAGGCATCCAGGGCAAAGGCCAGCTCAGTGGGGTAGAGCGGGCATTCCTGCTGACCTGGTGGTATACGCATAGAGAATTCTGGTTCTTCTAATGTTGTATAGAGAATTCTGGTTCTTGTAATTATGTATATAGTAGTATATCAAATGTCATATTTGAACGAATACATACCGTAACAGCAAGCTAGGGGAATAGTGGAAAAAAAAACATAGTGAGACATTTTTGTAGTGCATTACAACTGAACATGCATTACTTATAATTGTCGTCATGAAATGACTTTATTGGTAAGGGAGAGTCACCTTAAATGTAACATGTTAAAGTTATGATACAAGTTTTGCCTTACCTATAAAGGCCTGCATGACCTTATTATGCCACAGCAATGCAAAATCTCTGACAACATAATATATAAAAGGCTTTATCAAACATCAAATGCTTGACTAAAGCATTGCATACTATTTGTAGTCCTGTAACAACTAATACTCAGTTGGACTTCATATGTAACATATGATGGCATTCACATTAAGTACACGTCCATTTATTTTCTATTGAAAAAATGTTTAAGATAGCAGACACATGAAAGTTGTTTGCCTTCATGTATTACGTGTGCAGCAGAAAAAGTGAGTAAGAGTACAAAGTGAAACATGTTACAATTATGCCGACTCTCCCATACAAATTAAAATATACTTACGACAGTTGTCTCTGATCTTCTTTACCAGGTCACATTGCTGAGGACGGATTTAGAGAAACATGATGAAAGATTTTGATCAGAAGTGCCAGGAAGAGTTTCACTTTTCATTCCATTCATTCAACCTTTATTAAAATTTTGAGGAATCACTGAGGGTATGTACTCATAACTTATGATGCTGAGAGTGCATGTAAAAACGAATTGATGAACACAAACAAAATTAATCATATATCACACATAACATAACTTTCATATGTGAGCACGTACCACAACACCTGGTCCTCTCGGTCCTTTCTGACCCTATGGGATCAAAATAAGTTCAACGTTAACAGCTGGACAAAGCTACGATTGAAGAAACTTTATTTTTTGTATTACTTATCTAACATGGTTATTTTTGTTCAGTCATGTTTTCAGTCAGCATAAACTATACATATACATTTGATTTGCTTACATATGGCCCAGGATATCCAATCTCTCCCTTCTGTCCAGGTGTACCAATATCGCCAGAGACACC
>JAOWBC010000002.1:2414444-2424987 GCA_028566105.1 Hypoplectrus providencianus
GTATAAAGCACTTTGTGCTACAGAACACTGTATGAAAAGTGCTATACAAATAAAGTTTGATTGATTGATTGATATGGTTCCCATCCAAAAACAGGTTTCAAATTGCAAAAGAATGTCACTATGCTATATGATGTTTTTTTTTTACAGCTATTATGAATCAGTGAGATTAGGGCTTCTTTTATTTAACAACAAAATGGGTTTATTTTTGCATACTTTATCTTCAAGCTTGGTTTGTGTAATAACCTCAATTCATAACACAGTGAGGGTAATATGCCCCATCTGCAGACAGTGCAGAGTGCTGCTGCCAGCCAGTTCACACTATGAAGAGAAGAGACCTTGTTCCTACTATCCTTGCTACCTTTTACTGGTTGCTTGCCAAGTTTTAACTAATTATAACAAAAATCTTATGGCAGGGCCTTCTGCCAGACGACTTGGAAAGGAGGCAAAGATGCACACAGCTGTGGCCCCTAATAACCTTTTGGAATAAGCAATGGTGGGAACCATGGACCCTAAGGACGCCAAATCCTAAAATGTAGAGGGAATATTTAGTTTTTAAGATATTTCCAACTCAACCTTAAACTTAAACATTCCCTGAAACTTCCTGGTGTAAACTAGAGTGATATCCAACTGTTTTAGGTATGTACAGAAGATTGTGTGGTTATGATCTGGTTTCAGTCTTCAAGCTAAGATAATCTAACCAGCTGCTCACCTCAGATTTAGTGTTCAGACATTAAAGTTGGCATCAATTTAGTATCTTTATTAGTGTCTGTGTATGCCACACTCTGCAAACACACCCTCTAAGCTGCACAGCTGTGAGTTATACTGTAGGGTTAGGGTTAAGACAACAGAGTAATTCTTGACATTGCCTCCAAGATATAATCCATGGAAGGCATGATGCAAAGGTCAACATCATTGTATTAATCTTGATGATCATGATGCAAAACAAATCACCCCACTCTTTTTTTTAACATGACTTCTGCAGATGCACTCCAGATGTGCCTATTGGAACAACATCATCATTTTAGTAATTTGCCTGAAAAGTTTAATGTTTTTCTGATCCAGAACTTCTTTTGTCAACTGTGATTATCATTAGTCAGAAAATTGACTTGGTTAGGGTCAGGAAACAATTGTGGTCATGGTTAAAAGAAACCTAAATTGATTATTGGTAGAAAACAGGAATCAAACATTTCATCTCAGTTTCATGTGTTGTTGCTAAATGAAGATTTATATCCCTTTGGGTCTTGTCGTTTAAGCCTAAATATATATTCTGAAATAACTTATGCAAAGGTTTGACTGACGCTTCAGATCAATTTGATTCATGGGGATTTTCACTTTCTGCAGTAATTCATGCATTCTCTTTGACACTCTTTTCCACAATTAAGACACACTCAAAAAAGAAAAAAACTATAACTCACACAAGAAGGAGAAAGAGAAGAAAAACCAAACCTCCTTACTCCTTTCTTGAACATGTGACCCATGTGTGCTGCAGCACTGAAGCTGTCTTGACAATAAGTCTTTGTCTTTTGGTCCAAACAGCTTTCACATAAGAGAAACATGAATTGATGGCCAGCAGTGCCCGGCTGGATGTGTGAAAGGAAACTTATCCAGCATAATGCCTCTAACAATTTAAATGGGGGATTCCCATAAAACTGTTGGCCCTATAATCCCCATGAGAGAACCAGCAAACAGCCCTTCAATATAACATTGATATCTGTTACTTTCAACACAGTTATTACATTTCAAGTATTACCATATTACCCTAATGATGAAACCAGTCTCCACCTACAGTAACCGTAAAGAAAGATCTTGGAAACAACTACTTTTATGACTAAACCAAACCTTTCAGTCAGTATAAAAAATAACTCCTGGATGGTGTTTTACTGCATACAGAAAAATCTTGTGTGATGGTTTGGCTTTATGTGCTGGTTTTTCAGAGTCGGGGGAATGTGACCATTTCCTGCTGTTATGGCTTCATCACTGCGCTGAAAATAGTCCTTTTTCCTGTTTTTCAGTGATAACTAGGGGGAAGGGCCAAAACTCCAAAGAGAATCAAGAAAAAGATAATTAGCAGGTTCATATTAAAGAGAATGCTTATACTAAAGGGGCCTTATCATACACAAATCAGAACAGCTGGAGACTTTGAAACCACATAATGATGAGGTCAAGAGCAAAAATGTTGATTAATGTTGTGGTTGAGTCAAATTCTTTCCTATTGGTTGTTCCTATGGTGAAACATAAATCTAGTTTTAACATGATTTAAAAGAGGTCATGACTTCCAGAACACAAGACCTCCATCTCTATAATCATCACTTTATTGATAAATACATGTTGAATAAATAAATACATTAATAAAACCCATAAAAATAATTTAATTAAAAAAGAGATAAGCATGACATTTTTTAACTGAAGGCACTTAGTCACTAAGATGTCCAAAGGTTTCCTGCCCATCTCCACCATTGTGTTTTCATATTTTTGATCAAATACCCTAATTTCCTAATTACCAAAAAAATTCAGGTTTCTCATGCAGAAAAAATGTTACTATAGGGATTAACATTTTCATAAATGAATGTGATTGAACCTGTTGAATCACACCCAAAGTATGTAAAATGTTTTATGTGTAGAAAAAAGAAAATTAAAGAAGCATGGTGTATCCCCAAACTGCATGGGGTTAGCATAAGGTGGGAATGTCTGTATAGGGACACGTGGGTATGCAAAGAGTCCTTTATTATTGCAGTGGGAGAGTGAAAATCAAACATTCAAACCTGTTGATCTTTGCTGTTCAGGTTTGATATACATGGACTTGTTTGCACTGGGTGCTGTCCAAGATGAAAATGGGAGCAACTGAACACTAACAAACTCTGGAAGATAACTGCAGGAACTGACTGAGACTGTGCCAAACCTTTGTTGTAGTTCTTTCTCATGGATTTCAAAAACTATTCCAAGCCTTATGTTTCTTTTTTTTTTTCTTTTTCTTTTTTTTTTGTTGGGGGCGGAGTACAACTAACAATTGGGTACAATTGGTGATTCAAAACACCTTGAAAAAAATAAATAAATAAATAAGAATTCAATAACTTAAAAGGTATCATTGGAATCATTTTTGTTTAAATAAATGGCTCACACAAGGGCAGAAAGAAGAACATTTTGAAGAAAATAAGGGAAAATGGTTCATGAACTTTCATGTGGGCATCACTCCTTAAAACTGTATGCTGTTTTGATATAATTGTCAGTTGACCACCTGTAATGGCTGAACCTCCATTGCAATTACAGATTTCTCTGGTAAATATTGTGGCAAGATTTGTGACAATGTAAGTACTCAAATCATCAAACTATATATCAAAAGTCTGGTCTTTTTTTTTTAGACATCTTGATGCAAAAAGGTTAAATATAAGTGTTAATCAATTGCTGGACTCCTTGCAGACTAACAACTGCCTTAAACACATTTCTCTTCCTCAGAAAACATTTCCAAAGACAATTTTGATACTTGAAGTGGTCCACTGTTTGTTTATTTGTTTAGGGGTTTTTTTTGTTGTTTTTTTTAATCGCCTTTTCTTAGTGATTTATGCTTCACTACCTTTTAAAGCACTGCCTTGTTAAGGTATTCCAGCACTACCAGTGGTCACAAACTCACAGTGTATGTTTGACGTAGGTGTGCCATATGTGTGTAACTGGTTTGCTAAAAGAAAAGACTTTGGTGTTTTTTTTTTCATAGGGCCTAAAGTGCAAGCATTTGCATTTTTTTAAAAATGCCAAAAATTACTCCAGTAAGCTGGACTGCCCTGAATACCAGCTCAGCCTTTATTGTGGCTGAATAAAAATAACTGCTGTACAGTTTCACACACATGAATATAATTAACTTGCAGAAATGTAAAGTGAATAAAACCTCTGTGTGACTAAGCTCTTCCAAAGGCCGTGCTCATGTTTATATACTCCACAGGAAGATGATAGGGCCTGGTGGTTGAGCAAACAAGAAAATTGGACTGCTGGATGGGTCACATGGCTCAAATCAACCTTCTGATGGAGGAAGGAAATGGAAGCAAATCCTTTTGTTTATCACAGGGGAATGAGATAATTAAATGAAAAAAAAAAAAACGTCTTTTCAAATTAGTCTTTATTTTTACATTAAATTAAATTATTTCCTTTTTTTAATGCCCTAATTCAATTCTGAGTCTACTTTTCTGTCACAATCAATGCAGAATTTTCTTGGTGATCAGCATTCTTCTTCATTTCAACTCTGCTTTCACATTACATTACATTTTATAGTAATTTTAATGAACTCGACACAGGAATAACAATTGCAACTCTGTCTTCCAAGTTGTAATTCCATGTGTAAATGTTTGGCTTCATCTGCAGAACCTGATTACTCTCTGTCTGAGAAGTGACCCGCCCACTGTGCAAATAACCCTCTGACAACTATTTTCTACCACTAAGTGCCCTTAAATCAACATTGCATCAATTATTAATAAAGATAAAAGTGTTCTTTTGTTTAATGGCTTAACATTCCTGCGCTGCTGCAGCAGCAACGCCACATTCCAATGTTTCTCCCTTCAAGACATGAAAACAGGTACAAAAAGATGTCAGCTAATTGCTCTTATGTCATGCCTCACCGCTCTCTCCTGTCACATAGG
Organism: Hypoplectrus providencianus; assembly: GCA_028566105.1. NCBI lineage: Eukaryota > Metazoa > Chordata > Actinopteri > Perciformes > Serranidae > Hypoplectrus > Hypoplectrus providencianus. Next base: position 2,419,070 of record JAOWBC010000002.1, read on the forward strand.
ATCTATGACATGTGACTGGAGAATTAAGCCCATCTGGCCTTTACGTAATCTCATGACCACAGCACATTTGGATACTATCCAAGCAATGAAATGCCAAAAATAGATGTTTCCAAACAGATCGATTCACCAGTAATTAGCCATATCCCATCATAAATGATACAAAAGAAAATATAAAGTATGTAAATGAATTTTGTATGAGGTCAAGGTCAGAGAAAGAAAGCACATTGCTAGACTCTTTGAAGTAAAGTGAAGGAAGGCGGAGAGGAGGCTTGTCTCCCTGCCTTTCTTCCTCCTGGTTAACTAGACATGTGATTAGCATTGCTGTCTGCTACTTAGTTTGCCCTGCAGTCAGCCTGGGCTGCCTTCAGAGGAAATACTGCCCGCAGGCTATTCTGTCAACACCAAGGTAAGTCATGTTTACGTACCTTGATCTCCTCATTATGTTAATAGAAAGAAAATATGTTAATGCCCTAACAAGCTTTAAAAAAAAAAAAAAAAAAAAAAAAAAAATGAGTAGCGAATTTTCTCACTGCTTTTTGGAGATTTGTACTACTTTAACTGTAAGGGTGCATTTGTTGGTTCATAATATCGGACCAAACTACCATGTCCAACTTCTTAGCTCAAACTCAATTTACGTATTTTATTTTGTTTGTGAAGTAAATGCTAAATAGCTTTCGTCAACATAAATCTCCTGCCACATTTAACTTCATGTTAAGTGGTTTAACTTGGGAAAGAAATGAAACATTTTTTGCTTTATCTGTACCTGGTAAAACTATTCCGGGTTTGTGTGCCTCTACACCTGTTATCAAGCCAGCCCCTGCTTTTGCAAACACAAGGAGTCCTTCAAATGTGCACCTGTTGAGTGCATCAACAGGTAGTTTCATATGGGAACTCCTTACAGACAATTATTATTTTAACAGCTAAGGAAAAAGGAGTGAAATTGAATATTTGTAAAAAATTAAAGAGTGCTATTTTTAATGTGTTTACATTATATTCCTTTAATACAACAGAGTGAGATACCGTGCTGCTCACACCCCATAAGCAAATACTGCTCGACTATTCAAGTGGAAGAATTCAACAGTGGGAAAGTTTAAGCCTTATTTTATATAGCTGTATGAGTACAATGTTCTACTCAGAGTCCATTTAGATTTGACTTGTTTGTCTGTTAAACGTGGTTGCTGTTTTTTACTGCTGGGGCCCAATCTCATAAGCCGAAATTAGATTAGGCTACCAAGTTGATTGAGGTCTTTTTTCATGGTCTGTGGTAAACAAGACAATTATGTGATGTTCCTTAGCATTCCTTTACTGATCATATAAGAGTGTTTAAGTGCAATTTGGCGGTTTTGGTTGCATGTGTGGGAAAGTATGTGAACAAATTGATTGTTTGCCAGTGGAACCTATAATGATGAACGTAATCATTCTATTTATCACTTTTTAAATGGAAATACTTAGTTTGGGCAGGATCATGGTTTAGGCGAGAAAACGGTTTAACATGTCGTTACGCTACGGGATGTACACTCTCAGAATCAATGCGCTGAGTGTGTACGTTAAGGGGTACACTAGAGGTGCAGGTGTGCAATGCACTTGGTGTGCAGTGACAAGCATTTCAGTCCCTCAAAAAATACATATATTGAGGTCATATAAGTAACCTTTCTCAGAAATAGGGGAACAGTAATTGCCGGTTTCTGCACCCCAAGGTAGAATTGACAGTAATGTACACTCAGGCCTTATTAATCCACCTTAATTAATAATGCATGCATTTTTGGTGGGGGGAATAGGTAAAAAAAAATATGCAGAGATATGCAAAGATATGCTAAATGAAATTAATTAAGGCTGTGTGGTTGTCAAGCAGGCAGAGGCTAAGGACTGTTATCAGAAGGGGGACATCAGAAGAGAAACTGAGTGCATGCAAAGGTGTTTTGGTTTCACATGAAACATGAAAAGCAGTCCCCTTGTGACAATCCAGTGTTTGTAAGCGTGGCATGGTCAGATACTAATGTAGTTTGTTCCACATGAGACAGCAGATCAGCAGTCTCAGGGATAAAAGTCTCTTGTTTGTCCCATCAATATACCACATCTCCAACGGAACTTTGTCACTCTTTATACATATTACTATGGCCAGTAGAGGTCACTGCCTAACAACAAATGTAAATATAGGTCGTGATTAGCTGCTCGGGCAGACATTCTATACGGTTTGCCTCCTCCACTGAAACAAAGACATGAGGAAGCTGGAGCATGTGAGGTGCTTGGTCAGGCTCCATTTAACAAATTCCTCAGCAATGTGATGGTTGAACTGTGCCAAAGCTTCCCAGATCACAGGACAGATACATGTGGCAGAGAGGTCTTAGGCAAGCTAGGCCAATGCAACAAATCACTGATCCATGATCAATACTATTATTCTGGTCTGTTTTGTTTGGAGAAAACAGTATCTTTAAAGACTGAGAGCAGTTTTCTTGAAAAAGAACAACCTAGGCATTGGTTCTTGTCTGACAGCTTGATAATCAAGGTATGTCATATCGATAGTAGTTAATGCTATAGTTAAATATTCTGTCCTAGCATTAAAATTACAACATAGGCTTTTTAATGAAATGCTTAAAATATGTTCTTGTCTGTTTTGATTATTATGATTATATGATATACTATTTCTGGTATTGGTAAATCATCTTTCTGCAAAGTGTAAGAATCCCAAAGATCAGAGGTGATTATTGTTTACACAGTTTCTCAATTAGAGAGGTAATTTGGTAAAGTAAGCACCCCAGATGGGACTTGAACCCACAATCCCTGGCTTAGGAGGCCAGTGCCTTATCCATTAGGCCACTGGGGCTGCTCAAAGGACTTTATGTCCAAAATTCATGCAGTAAATGTATTTTCCATGAACATGGCCCTGACAAATTGATTAACATTTGGTCATAGTGTGAATTTCAACACCTTATGTTGCATTGAATGGATGGTAGTGCAACACTGATTGATTATTAGAAGGGGGAAAAAACAGTGACCTTATTTCAAGTGACCGATTTTTAACAGTTTTATTTTGTTTACATTATTATATTAGCAGTATTGATGCTGACAAATCACTTAATTTTGGCTCTTTTTTTTTTTTTTTTTTTTTTTTACTGTCCAGAACAGGACAGCCTGTCAGTTCACAGGCACCAACTTCCCAACTATGCCAGGCACCACAGCAGGCAAGAAGCTGGATCTGTCCAAGCTCACAGACGAGGAGGCCCAGCATGTTTGGGAAGTCGTCCAGCGAGACTTTGACCTGAGGAAGAAGGAGGAGGACAGACTGGGGTATGTCAAAAAAAAAAAGTACCTGTCTGTCTTGTATTTTTTACAAACCCAAAGAACCCCCACTTGCCATTCATATCTCTTTTTTTTTTTTTTTTTAACCAAAATGTCAAGCTGCATATATGAAGCACATGTGCAAAGACATGCAGTAATGAATCTATACTGTTTGAAATGTTCTATGAATTTCAATCAACATTCATGATTTTGTTCATGAATGAATCTGCAGATCTTCTAATACAGACAGATAATTTTCATATATTATACATTCCTTGTGAGTCTGTAAAATAACAAATATTAGTTATATATTTCAGCTGTGAAAAAAGGGTAGTTGCTTGGTATCAGGTTTATACATGTATTTTGGGAAGCACATGTTTACATACATTATTGCTGAAAAAAAAAAACATTCTTTTTCTTCTTCTGTCTGTATGAATATGATATACACTGTATAATATAAGATGTAGTTGCAGTGAAATCATCCATTGGTTTGTGGACTGTTGTTTTGAAGTGTGATGGTCTGACACCATCTTGGTTTATGCGAATAAGTTGCCATATTGCTTTTTTTTTTTTCCAAGTTCAACATACGCAGAGTGGATCAGGATCCAAAACAATGCTATATCATCAGCTAGCCATCTTATTTAGCAGACACTCATAAACTGAAAAGTCACTGTAAACCAGTCAAAGTGAGTCAAAGAAAACATACAGTGCACTGTGGAAAGGACCTATCAATCTGAGAGTAGAACCCCCTTAAGATGCCTTGCTTTATTGTTTATTTTACACTTACAAATTACCATAATATACAAAATGAACACCAACTTGTTTTGAGATGATTGTTGAGGTAAGATTTGAGAAGTAGGGGGATTTTCCTAGTAGCATATATACCAAAAAATGTCTTTTTCTAACATGTGTTGTTTCCCTTTACTGTTTTTTTACACATGCACTGCTCAGCCTTGCAGACATTGTTTTTCCCCAGTGACCCAACGCTTATTTTCCCCAACAACACTTTTTAACAGACAGCTGTAAAACTGTTGGCAGGCCTACTTGAGCTACATCAAGGTCAATTATGCCAAAAAATATATTTTGGTATTTCAGCTGTTTGTTATCACAATATTCTGTCCTAAGTGTTCATTTATCTGATAAGTTTGGTTCTGATATAAAACAAAGGGGCTGAGATTTATTCAACGACATCTTTGACTGACTCATGATGAAATCTGTTGGGTTTATGGCAGCAAATGTTTTGAATTCATTTTTTGGACAGTGAGAGAAAGTAGAGGTGCATCATACATCTTTATATGAAGTTTATTAAAGACACCAAGGCTGTAGCAGGAAAGCACTGAGCGGAGTGAATTCAGCCTACAACAATAAAAAAGAAAGATTTTGTGATTTCTTCTATCAAAAAGTATAGGGGAACACATTTGACAGGATAGAAAAAGCCCACACAAATGTAAACACTGTGCAGCATGTGTTTCACATGGTGATTCACTGCACTGTATTTCATTGTATTAAAATGTTAGCCTAAAAGAAATGGCCCCCACATGACACAGTGAGACAGTTATCACATGCCCTGCCTTCAAAGCCTGCAAAGCTTGATAATTGGTTATCAGCTGGACTTTTTAATGAAGAGAAGATGGCTGATCTTGTTTGATTTAAATCTAGTATAACTGAGAGGAAATGACATACTGCCTATTCCTGAAGGCTGGGCTAACTTTGTTGAGCTGTACAACTCCAACAGATGATTCAGTCATTTGCTCCTGACTCACTGAGCTACTGCTCACATGTCTCCTTGGCAGCAGTGACTGATGGATGGTTTAGATATCAGGCTGTGGGTGGAAGAGCTTGAGAGTGAATTTCCTCTTCTGCCTGGATGTGGGATGACCTTTGCACAGCAGCAGCAGTTGTCTTGCAGGATTGTTAGGCTAGACCGCAAATGGAAGAAGTTCATTGACACAATGTAAAGGGAAGATTAACACCTGCTGTGCTTCTCCTAATCTGCAATCCTTCAAATAATTAACCAAATCTTAAAATTAAAACATGATAACCAATTACATGTTTCCTCTGTGTCCGTTAATTTGATTAAACACATCATGAAGGAATAGGCACTCCCAAAAGTCTATGGAGACAATATTATCTGGATGTGTGGTGTATAATGCAAGTCACCTTAAATTAGGCACAATTTTTAATCTAAAATTATTAGCAAAGTGTCAAACATGCCTTCAAAGCAGCAAATAGATATAAAATTGGCATGTAACTCATTCTAAATATGCATTTCCATATCTAGGCTAGAGATAAAAAATAAAACTATTGGTTAGAAGCTTTACTTTGCTGTATAGGTTGAGAGGGCTGGAGAGAAATGAATCTGCCAGGGTTTTGTTTTACTGCTCCTGCACAACAACAACGGTAAAATAATACATACCTCCATTCGCACCATGTACGCTTAATACACACTAGTTTCAACACAGGGCTTCTATTCAAGACAAGATCCTGAAGCAGTAACTGCTTTGAAGCCCTTCTCTCAGTTTATGCCTGGATCCATAGTCCACCCACACAGATGTTATCACTCATTGACTGTGTGTGTGTGTGTGTGTGTGTGTGTGTGTGTGTGTGTGTGTGTGTGTGTGTGTGTGTGTGTGTGTGTG